>OZ026557.1:1845000-1960000 GCA_964020155.1 Chondrilla cf. caribensis | reverse complement strand
CTTGTGTGGTATGGACGCAATGGTGGACTGGAGCTTGTTATAAAACTCGATAGAAGGAGACATTGCCTCAGATGTAGATGAAGTAGGGTTGGTAGGTGCATATACTGCAATAATAGTTGCAAACGAGAATTGTAATTTGACTCTAATTCTAGCAATTCTTTCAGACACGGCATCAAATACACAACCAGCTTTCTCCCAGGAAGCACGGGCCATGGGGCTGAGAATGAAGGAAACTCCATGAATGTTCTGAGACTCAGTTCCAGAGTGCAAAATGGTGTATGAACGGATCTTTGATACCCCTTGACTGGTCCAACGAGATTCAGATAAGGCCATAAGTTCTATTTTCTTCTCTTTCATTGTCCTCAAAACAGAATGAAGCTTTTCACTTTGGTCACTGAGTGAACCAATGGAACGAACATTCCAACAGGCAATACGAGTGTTGAACTTAGCATGAAATAACAACGAGTTTCTTGGTTTCTCGGATTTATTAACTGTATTTTTCAGTGCATCTGACGAGACACAAGGATCAAGATGGGACGCCGGTCCATCTGACCCTCCACGTGCAATTGGCATGACCGCAGTCAAGGTCCCGGGGATCACCACTTGGAGGTTGCACGATATGATCCCCCCCCACACACACACACACAAGCACACACACACACACACACACACACACACACACACACACACACACACACACACACACACACACACAAGCACACACACACACACACACACACACACACACACACACACACACACAAGCACACACACACACACACACACACACACACACACACACACACACACACACACACACACACACACACACACACACACACACACACCTTATTATCACCAATAGGTGACTGTAGGGTATATCTAGTAGAAAATTGCTTATTTTCGAAGTATGTCTGTAAAAGCAAAAAATATGTAGAATAAACCTCACTGAACTAAAATTTGCCTAACTTAACTGAACATGCTAACTGTTAATATTGGGAAAGATGAACAAACCTGTTGCAAAGTGTGCAATAGTGGAGTTGCCTCTTGTTCAGGAGCATAGATGTTTATAAACGGATTCTTGTTACCAGCATTTATATATCAATTGATCAATGACACGTTACCAATTGGTATATTACATGTATACGCATATTAAGGTAATCATGATTTTCAATGAACTACTCATCATATTAATTTTATAATACAAATCTGAACGCACCTCCAAACCACACATTTTAACTAGCCCCAAGGGTGCTCAGGATAGAGATTCACTGGAATTACAACTACTGTAGTTGATTACTGCATTCAAACTTCAAAACCATACCACTGCATAATCTAACATAGCAAGATCCATGTTTCACCATTTTTGTTGGGATATCATACCAAATAAGGAGGCAATACAGTGGTCTTGACTATGCATGACTACACACTGCAACATACGTAGCAGCAACATTGAAGTAACGTTCATAGGTACTAACTGACACTCTAAACATACTACCTGTTACAGCAGCAGCTTTCCTTCCCGTAATGGTGATACAATGTATAATATACACTTTATCATCCCTAAGCTGAGGAACCTATTTTAGGTAGTGTTGTAAATGGAATGAGACTGAGTAATATTACCAATAATCATATTATTACTAATTTTCGATTCTTATATTCTTAATACTTCTTAATAATCTGGTCATTCCATCAGGACAGGTCAGTCAAACCTCTTTACAACATCATACTAAATAGTTCTTGATATCCTCTCTTAACCATAGATAATAGAACTACGTAACCGTAGTTCTATTATCTATCATAATGTCTTAACCTACCGTAATATACAACCAGTTTGTTGTTATAACCACTATACAATTACTGTTTAGACAAATAAATTAAATATTATAGGTATTTGCCCACGAGACATCTTGCTTCATAAGACTGTCCTATATGAACAGTACTGTTGTAAAGATGTCTTAGTCTCGCGTAGCCAGACCCTAACTCGCCTCCATTTTTCAAATGTGACGTCACCACCGGTACGATGACATCACATTTGAAAAATGGAGGCAAGTTAGGGTCTGGCTACACGAGACTAAAGAGGTCTGACTGTACACTTCTAATACCAGAATACTGTTACAGTGGAACCTCTCTATAAAGGACGCATTGGGACCAGGTAATTTGTCCAATGTAGAGAGGTTGTCCACTCTTCAGAGGTAAAAAATGTATTAACACTAGGAAAATCTATTTTTGGTGCCTTACAGAGTGTACTTTGTAGGGAGGTGATTTCTATGGTGTCTTTTATTGGGAGAGTCCTTGAATAGAGGTTCCATTGTATAACAACTCCCTCGATCCCAAATATTCGGATTTTTCGCTCATTTCAATCACCTCAGTGGAAGATTCTTCAAGTTTCTTCCTCGATACTTGCAATAGTTGGTCTGTTTCGTTTAGTTCTTTTTTCTTAGCTTTTAATATTTCCTTTCTGTCGTCCAGCTTCTTGTCCAATTCTTCCATCATCTTCTTTTTTTCTTCCAACTGCTCATCAAGCGTTTGCAGCTTTTCTAAATTTTGTAACTTTCTGTCCTCTTCCTCGGCTGAATTTTCCATTGTGAATTATACGTGTAGTGAAACCTGAACACCAGACCAAAATTTGCAACAATAATGCGTTTTCCTATTTACGTTCCGCTACGTTTATTCCAAACTGGAAAGGGGCGTTGACTGCAAAGTTGCAACAATAGTCATAGCAACATAGTAACAGCAGCATACTGTAATGCTAGCTAACAATAGTAGATAGCAGTTTGTGCAGTCAAAATGGCTAATCATTGGAATTCGAAGCTGGATATCGATAAGGATAGTAATATCCCGTCTGAGATGGAGATCTACAACGTTGAACTGACCAATAAGATTTTAGACACGGGATCTCTCGGAAGCTTCGTCGAGGCATCCTGGTACGGCGGCCCATGCGTTGCTAAACAGGTTCATTCCAAGTTTCTGGAAAGTAGCCATTCTGAAGGTAAGTGGTCTATTCTCGATTATAGCATATGTGTAAGGTAAACTGTCCTAATTCCGATCATTTAGCATACTAGGCCGTTATTTAATTCGCGAACCGGTAGCTATGAGGTACAAATTTTCTTTGTTAAGTCTCTCCGCGACGTACGAGTTCGAGTGATTGATTTCCTTCGACTTCGAGTAGGCGTTAATATATGACACAAGAGGCGTCAAAACTTCACGTGATGAGCGTTGAACGGAACAGACTTCATTAATTTTTATCCCTTTCATGCATCATAACTCCTGCCTTATATGCTATCAGCCTTTATCCCCTTCTAACCCCCTCTGGCAGCTTGAACATCGGTAGGTGGTGAGGTAGCGTTTATGTGTCACTGATCAGAAGTAGGCAATTCTCGAGAAATTCACCTGCCTTTGTTCGACCCGAGATTCCTGGTGCCTCGACATCTTTTCAAACTTATAGTTGTGAAAGGCTGACATACTCCAGAACACTCTGTCGTAAATCATTAGGTTGATGTTGGTTTCTTAGTGGAGCAGGTAAGCCTTTCATAAAAGTTTGATCGTAATTAGGGCAGTTTACCTTGATACCTACCCTTTTACAAGTGGTACATTGTAACACCCTATAGACTCTATGTATGCATTTTGGAAGCAGATAGACGCCAAAGTAATTTGAGTACAGGGGATGAGGGGGCGTGACCCACAAGTTTTTTTAACTGGAATTCCCTTGAAAACCAGCAAGACCATGCAAGCCTAGTCTCACGTAGACAGACCCTCCTGTGCCATTACTGCCACCAACCTCTCTTGCTGGGGTCTGGCTATGTGAGACTAGATCCTCTACATACTTCTCATACCCTCAGGGTGATATGCTTAAGTGTAATATGATTATCATGTATTATATTCTCCCTCTCACAGATTTCATTCGCTCTTTCAACCATGAGTGTGTCACTTGGGGTAAATTGAAGCATCCTCACATTGTCCCCTTACTTGGGCTGTTCCAGACTGAAACGTCTACACTGCCATTGCTGGTCATGGAGAGAATGGATGTATCACTCACCACACTCCTTGGAGACTGCAAGGCAAGGGATAAGCGGCTATCTCTCCAACAGAAGGTCTCCATTTTGCTTCAGGTGTCCTCGGGACTGGCCTACCTCCACCAGTGGGATCCACCAGCTGTGCACGGTGATCTCTCAGCCAGCAATGTGCTCATTGCATTGGCCACGCTCACTGCTAAGATTTCTGATTTTGGAATTGCCAGATCACTGCAGTTTCCTTCTCCAAATGTCATCCCCCACACCTCTCAGTTGTATTCACCGCCAGAAGTTTTGGAGCCCGCCTTGGAGGAATCCCTCACTGCTGAAGTGGATACGTTTTCATACGGTGTTCTCATCATCCATGTGATCAACCTGCAGCTGTCGAAACTGCTCCCTTCCAGAATGAAGCAACCATCAAAGAAAGGATTAATTTCGCTCACAGAATTTGAGAGACGAAGGAACGATTTAGAGTTGTTTTCAGACAGAGAAAGTTCACTTTTTATGGATCTCATTGAGAAATGCCTGGAGTTTGAGTCAGATGATCGTCCCAATTCCCTAGCCCTGGTGAGCAACCTGCAGGAAATTCAGAGTGAAGTTGGACCACCGCAGCCTGATGATGTCACCATTGTACCTAAGATCTCAAGTGAGGACTGCAGCCATAGTCTCTCAATTCAATCTCCATCTGGCCTGGGTGAAGTTGAGCTAAAGCTTTCGGAGAAGGAGTATCAATTGAAGAAATATACGGAGGACCTTCAGGCCAAAGAAGACAAATTAAAACAAATAGATAAGGATATTGAAGAAATGACCGAGACCATACAGGAAAACAATCAAATGAAGAGTGAAAATGAAAAGCAATTGAAGAAGGTATAAATACTTTGTCATGAATATAAGTACAATGTAGCACTTGAATACCAGTTCATATGCAGTCTACAGCTACATCATATGTATGTTCTATGTACGTATGTGCAGTATTACTGCATGGCAAGCAGTTACAGTCCAAACTGCATCACATGCACAATGTATATACATGTAAGAATTGTTACTGTAACAGTACTGTGTACACATTATATTACTTAAACATGTACGTTTAGATTCTGCTGTTATAATTTATTTCTGCCGGTGTTGAAATTTAATGGTCTCAAATGGGAACTGCAGTGCCGCTCGCTGGATTATGATTCAGCCATTTCTTTGTCCAGCAATGCTGTAAAGTGTGATGGTGATGTTTTCATCGGGATGGTATCATATCACTGCTATGAGATGGCCTTGTTTAAGGCAGACAGCAAAAGTAGTCCTTTTTATCAATGTTATGAAGCTGGATCTATCCCGCCCTGTGCAGTTACCGATGGTCAGACTGTCCACAACTCTTTGCAAGACTATGCCCTCGTGGTATGTCAAGGTTTACTCCACATGTTGGGAGGAGAGTACGTCAGCAATCACAAGCCAACTGGCAAATACAGTCGAAAAATTATCACCCTAACTCAACGCTACAACCAATGGAACGAATGCTATCCACCCATGAAGACAGCCAGTGCTTCTCCTGCTGTGGTTAACTACAAAGAGTGTATAGTAGTTGTGCACAAAAGTGGTGCAGTGGAAGTTCTCAACACCAACAGTACTGGTTCAGCATGGGTGGAAGTACGTCCAGCCCCGTATTTTCCCATAACACCCTCGGCCACCTTGTTGGGGGACCTGCTTGTAATCTGGAGTGGTAGTTTGTACTACACTGACCTCCGGGACGTGTTTACTGATGATACCGAGGACAGCAACCCCACAGCTGACTGGACCACCCTCCCTTCTCCACCTATTACATCATCATCAGCTCGTCTGACAACACTCAACGAGCAACTGATTGCTGTTGGTCTCGGTAATACTGATGGCAGCCGACCTCTGTATGCCTTCAATGGTGCAACTGGAAAATGGAGCCACATCCACAACCAGTGTCCAGGAGACGTTGTTCTGAGTATTGATTCTAAGACACTTCTAACATTCTGTCCTTCAGGAGAGAATAAAAGAAAACTGTGTGTGTATAAAGGTGTTTTGGCTTAATTACAGTACAACATTGTATACCTTAGTTGTAGTAGTAGTTTATAGTCATTGAATTGTGTTGTATTTGTACAATAATATTTATATTGTATTGTATATTGTATGTAATAATATTGACTCTGCTTGTCAGGAGCAAAATTGCATGTGGCGGCAAAAATTTAATGCACACATGTCTATGGTATCGGTGTCCAATTAATATTATAATATATGCACAACGTTAACAGCAGGATAAATCCTAACATTGTCAATTACATTATGGTGATCAATATTATAATTATAAATCTCATGAAATTGAAATACACACCCATTATGATTATATTGCTTTGTGTTATTATAATAAAGTATGTACATACCTCTAGAACTAGTATATAGGCCTATAGGGTTAGCTGTATCCCCTACAACTCTACTAAGGTACTTTTAATTTAGTTATTATAATAGTTACTAGTATACAGTGGAACCCCTATTAAAGGATACTCCGAATATAATAAGGAGAGCATAAAATTTGAAGCTACCTCCATATAATTATACAAAGGACACTTTTGAGGCATACCTCAAACCAAATTAAAAATAAAATTGTAGACTTTCCTATACACAGAGCAAATTAATGCATTAGATCTAGAATTCTTTCACCTCTGAAGAGTAGACAACCCCTAGCTCTACTGTATAGATACATAAGCTGGTTTCAATGTATTTCAGGTTCAAGTGTATGAGCTTGTAGGATGGCTGGTATTGGGGATGGGGGTCATCCCAACCCCCTGATGCACGCACCTCAAGCTGTAGTACCACTGAAAAGGCAGTCCACTGCCTGGATGGACCAACTGTTCCCTTATTGGTGGAACCATTGGGACGATTTGTGAAGTCGCAGAGTACAGGACTGGATAATATGTACATTTGCCAGAAGAATATTGAGGATAAGGTGTGTGTGTGTGTGTGTGTGTGTGTGTGTGTGTGTGTGTGTGTGTGTGTGTGTGTGTGTGTGTGTGTGTGTGTGTGTGTGTGTGTGTGTGTGTGTGTGTGTGTGTGTGTGTGTGTGTGTATGCATATGCATGTGTATGTATGTACATTCATGCTTATATGTGCTTGTATTTATGTGGACATATGTACATTCATGCTTATATGTGCTTGTATTTATGTGGACATATGTACATACATGTAATATGTGTGTCCATGTCTGTACATATTTTGTACTCATTTTTATATTTCCAGTTTTGAATACATTTACAATCCAAGCTGTACATACTTGTATATGTATGTGAATACATATTATTATGCGTAATATTATTTGAATGTACGTATCAATTGCTCATTGCTTATACTATCAGGCACTTGAGATCAAACTACCAGTTATTAGCCCTCCATTGCATTTGAATCGTAATAATACAAAACAGATTTCTATTATCACTACATCGTTTTAATAAATCCTGTCTGCCTGTAGGATAAAGACTGTATTGGAGTGCCTCTAGATGATCCCATCAATTATGATGAATTTGATGAGCTATGGGCTACGGTTGCACACAACACACACACATACACACAGGCACACACACACAGGCACACACACACACACACACACACACACACACACACACACACACACACACACACACACACAGACACACCACACACACACACACACACACACACACACACACACACACACACACACACACACACACCATGGAATCCAAGTAGGAGTGTGATTGAGTGATGCCTGTATCAGTGTGAGTTGCCCTTCCACTGCCATCACACAGTGGTCACCTCTCCACAGGTCACTAATGCTTGGACAGGCTACTACGAGTACAACACACTGGACCAGAATGGGATATTCGGACCACATCCTGTTCTGAGGAATTTTGTGTTTGTCAATGGCTTCAGTGGTCATGGCCTACAGCAATGTCTGGCAGCGGGGAGGGCAGTGGCGGAGGTGGTGCTAGTGGGGGACTCCACCAGTATCAACCTCAGGAGAATGTACTTTGACAGGATCTTATCAAATGAACCTTATGCAGAATTGAATATTGTGTAATGTTTTGGGTAACATTTACTGGATATTTGTCATAGTTAATTATTAATTTTATTTGACTTTAAATTTTATGTTGTAATTATTGTGGTGATATTATATATAGTACATGAGATTTCGTATTATTTTATGTCATGCACAAATGAAAATGAAGACTGCTATTCTATGTATTATATTGTGTACAATGTGATAATCCAAGATTATGTATAATATTATAATAATATATTATATGTATATAACTGATCTCTCATATGTAATATATATATTATAATATAGTTATTTAATTGGATTTTGCTTGGGTATCACGCATACAGATGCAATTGTAATTACGTACCCATATGCACATTAGGATTACCTATTTTGTATATATATATATATATCAATGCTACATAATTATAATAATGTATGTATAATTAATGTACTCAACATATAATATAATACGTCATATCATATAAAACTAATTATAATGCAATATCACTAAATATATATAATTGATAGGTGAGGTTACAGGATTAATATTATTTTTTTATACAATGACACACAGCCGAGTGATGTAAGCTAATTGCAACTGCATGAATTCATGCTAAATACAGTGGGTATAATAAGAAGCAAATATAAAACATACAAAATGTACATATGTACGCAAACAAGTTTATGTACATGTCTCTTGTACTAGTCCGAAATTTCCTTGTCCACAATTATGACGATAAGGAATCACAGCAACGGATGTACCACCAACTGTAAAGGCAAATTGGAACTGCTTGCGGTTGTCAATATTCACCCACCCCCGAGTGGCACTTCTATAGGCATACATGCGCTGTCCATGTCCCTCCCTATTGGTGTAGTCAACGGCCACAAGTTGTCCTCGTAGTGTCAGCAGCTGTACCTGTTTATATGCTATATGTTCAATGGGAGGGGGAGGGTTTGAATATATTCCCAAAGGTAAGCCTTTCTGTACGTCTTCTGTTGTGTGGTCCAGTGAAGTGCAGTAGAGAGCTCCTACCCACACCACCAGTGTACTCCCTAACATAGTGACTGATGGGATGTTCCACTTGGGAAATGGTGACTGGACTTCCACCCACACTGGGTTAACACTGTTGGTGTCCAAGACTTCTATTCCACCATTGGAACCCTCTCCGTGGACGACCACGATACGATCCTTGTAGTTGACCACTGCTGGTGAAGCACTGGCCTGCTTCATTGGGGGATAGGCGGACTCCCACTTTACCTGGTCTATGCAGGACATGACGTGGTTACTGTAAGTTTTGGTGTTATTATAGTTCGGTTTTTGTCCACCAATCACTAACCAATTTCCCTTACAAGCAGCAATGCCAAAAGCTCTGACTCCAGTTGATATTCCCAATGATGCAAATTTGAAAGCATTTGGAGGAATATGCAGAAATCCAATATGGAGATCATATTTGTCTGCTAAACCAACACAAAAAACACCATCCACTTCAACTGCATTGGCTGATATTATACAAGTCTGCGACCCAAGACTTCCAGTAATAAAATTCTTCTCTTCCCATTTGATGTCATTGAAATTTAATACCTAATGGATAACATGCATTGGTAGCAATAATCAACATATTATATGAAATAAAAAATGTAAGATAAGACATATGTATGCATACACTTATTGAAATGCAGGTATGCACACACCCAAACATACAAACACACACATGCACACATATACTCATGTGCAAACACACACACACACACACACACACACACACACACACACACACACACACACACACACACGCACACACACCTTATTATCACCAAAAGGTGACTGTAGGGAATATTTAGTAGACAATTGCTTCTTTTTGAAGTATGTCTGTAAAAGCCAAAAATAAGTAGAATAAGAAACTTCTTCAATTAAACCAAACCCTCTGTAATCTGGAATTCTAAACTGAACATTTTCTAATCTCAATAAACTGGAACTGCTCGTCTCAGGAAAACAAACAAGAGTTAACTTCCAACTTCCTGTTTAGAATGTAAATTGGCCTAAGTATACACTAACCATGATATGATCTTTTAATTTACTACTCATAATTGTATGTATATTATTGTATGTGCCTGAAAAAGCCTGTGATGGGGGAAACGTTGCACAAATGATTAATTTGTGAAAAGAATTGTTTGAATATCACTATAGACGTGTTAAACAATAGTCCTACAACTATAAAGAAATACAACCAACATGTCTAACAACTTTCACATGTCTTACTCATAATATTATAATGCACCTCTAAACGGAATATTTTAACTAGTCCCAAGGAAGTTCAGGCTGGAGATTCACTGTAATTGCAAATACTGCATTCAAACTTGAAAACATCCAACTGCATAGTCTTGCATAGCCAGACCCATGGTTCACCATTTTTGCTTGGATGTCACAACAAATAAGGATGCAATGCAGCATGCAGTCTTGACTATGAATGACTACACACTGCAACATACGTAGTAGCAACATTGAGGTTCATAGGTACTAACTGACATCCTAAAGATACTACCTGTTACAGCAGTAGGGTCTAGCTAGCTATCTTTCCTGTGATGGTGATACAGTGTATACATATGCATCCCTCAGCTGAGTAAACTATTTTAGGTTGTGTCGTAAATGGAATGAGACGAATTAATATTACTAATAATTTTAATTTTTATATTCTTAATTCTTCTTAATAACCTGGTCATTCCATCAGGACAGTACAGTTGAACCACTTTACAACATCACCTTTGATATTCCTCACTTAAAGTACCATAATAACCATCTTGTTAGAACCACTACAAGTACTGTATTATATGTATTATGATAATAATTATATCTGCACCCACGAGAGATATGTAGCTATAAGAGACTGTCGTATATGTACAGTACTGCTGTAAAGAGGTCTGACTGTACACTTTAACAACACTAGCTCCCTCGATCCACATTAAGATTTTTCGCCTCATTTCAATCACCTCAGTGGAAGATTCTTCCAGTTTCTTCCTCGATACTTGCAACAGTTGGTCTGCTTCTTTTAGTTCTTTTTTCCTGGCTTTTATTATTTCATTTCTGTCTTCCAACTTCTTGTCCAATTCGTCTATCATCTTCTTTTTTTCTTCCAACTGCTTGGTAAGCGTTTTCAGCTTTTCTAAATTTTGCATCTTTCTGTCCTCTTCTTTGGCTGAATTTTCCATTATGAATTATACGTATATGGATGTAAACCTGAACACCAGACCAAATTTACACTGAATCGTTTCCCATTTACGTTCCGCAATATTCTGAACTGGAAAGGGGAATCAGTGTGTTACTGCAAAGTTGCAACTTGTGCGGGCAAAATGGCCGCTGATCGAGAGGATTCGAAGTTGGATATCGATAAGGATAGTAATATCCCGTCTGAGATGGAGATCTACAACGTTGAACCGACCAATAAGATTTTGGGGGCGGGATCTCTCGGAAGCGTGGTCGAGGCATCCTGGTACGGCGGCCCATGCGTTGCCAAAAAGGTTCATTCCAAGTTTCTGGAAAGTAGCCAATCTGAAGGTGAGCTGTCTATTCTCGGCTATAAAGCGTACGTACGTATCTTACCTGCTACTATAATGAATACCCTTATACATGTTTTACATTGTAGCACTCTTTTATGTGCATTTTGGAGGCAGTAATTCAAGTGCGAGGGGGAGGGGCGGACGAGTTTTTAAATCAATTGCTTGTAATATGGTTTCTTTACATATTATTGCTTTGAAAGCCAGGAAGACCTAGCCTAGTCTCACGTAGCCAGACCCTTCTGCGTCTTTCATTGGTTACTGCCACCAACCTCAGTCTCTTGCTGGGGGCTGGCTACGTGAGACTAGATCCTCTACATACTTGTGAGATTTTGTATTCTCATAACCCCTTGGGGTGATAAGTTGTAATATTTTAATCATGTATTAAACTCTTCCTCTCAGATTTCATCCGCTCTTTCAACCATGAGTCTGGCACATGGGCTAAACTGAAGCATCCTCACATTGTTCCCTTACTTGGGCTGTTCCAGACCGAAACGTCTACACTGCCATTGCTGGTGATGGAGAGAATGGATGCATCACTCACCACACTACTGGAAGACTGCAAGACAAGGGATAAGCAGCTATCTCTCCAGCAGAAGGTCTCCATTTTGCTTCAGGTCTCTTCGGGACTGGCCTACCTCCACCAGCGGGATCCACCAGCTGTGCACGGTGATCTCTCAGCCAACAATGTGCTCATTACATTGGCCACACTCACTGCCAAAATTTCTGATTTTGGAATCGCCAGATCACTGCAATTCACCTCTCAGAATGTCTTCACTCACACCTCTCAGCTGTATTCACCACCAGAAGTTTTGGAGCCTGCCTTAGAGGAGTCCCTCACGTCTGAAGTAGACACCTTTTCATACGGTGTTCTCATCATCCATGTGGTCAACCTGCAGCTGATGAGACTTCTCCCGTCGAGAATGAAAAAACAATTGACAAAAGAGCTAGTTTTGCTCAATGAATTCCAGCGACGAAAGAATGATTTGGACTCGTTTCGTGTGAGAGAGAGATCGCTTTTTATGGATCTCATTGAGAAATGCCTGGAGTTTTTGCCCGAAGATCGTCCCAATTCCCTAGCCCTGGTGAGCAACCTACAGGAAATTCAGAGCAAAGTAGGACCACCGCAACCTGATGATGCCACTGTCATGTCTAAGGTCTCGAGTAAGGACTGCAGCGATAGTCAGTCAATTCAGTCTCCAACTGGCCTAGATGAAGTTGAGCTGCGTATTCTTGATAACGAGTGTCAATTAGAGAAATGCACAGAGGAGGTTGAGGCAAAAGAAGAGATATTAAAACAATCAGATGAGAATATCGAAGAGATGACCAAGACCATACAGGAAAAGAACCTAATGAAGACTAAAAATGAAAAACAATTCAAGAAGGTAAATATCTTTGTAGTAAACCTCAGTGCAATGTATATCACTTGGATGTAAATATGCCAGTCCACATGCAGTCTGTTGAGTCTACAAGATATTTATGCATGTACTATGTCAGTCATCTGGTCAAAGGGAAGGTAACCCATTGTGAAGTGGTCAGATGGTTGGAAGTTGTTGGAACATGAACAAATGATTTTGTTCACCAACAACCTCCTCGTTCATTACCTTATAGCCTTATTGTCAAGATCTTCGTCATAATATTATGTGAATATGAATTGCCCATTTTGCTGCAACAGAAAGATGTAGGGAGGAGTAATTTAAAATGCCTGTTGTCCACAAAAGAAAAATGGAAGTAAATAATAATATCTCCACAAGAGCAGTAAGACAGGCATTTTGGACCTGTGGAGGACATTATCCACTACCTTGTTCATAGTCACTGAGCATTTCGTGGTGTTCTGTGCCAAAGATTTTGATTGAAGCACGAACAAACAATTTATACAGTATATGTAAATAGATTACTGTCTGACAAACAGTTAGAGTCCAAACTGCATCTCATAATTTATACACATGCAGCGTACATAGATACGTATTGTACATATGGACATATTATATCGCCTATGTGCATTATTATTTTGATTTTACTGTGGTAAATGTTACAACGTTTGTGTGTTTGTGAACAATGTTCAGTGGCTTTTGTCCTGTTCCAATTCTGCAGGTGTTAAAATTCAATGACGTCAAATGGGAAGTGCAATGCAGCTCAGAGTATCGTAGTAATCCCATTACTTTGACACTGTCCAGTAATGCCGTAGAGTACGATGGTGCTGTTTTCATTGGGGTACAATCATCAGTTATCTATAATAATATCTACAACGTCATTGCAGACCATGATAAGCATTCTGTTTGGAAAAGTTGTACAGTTGTTACTGGTATCCCTCAAAATGCAGTTACCGATGGTCAGACTGTGTATCGGTCATTGCAAGACTATGCCCTTGTGGTATGTCAAGGTTTACTCCACATTTTGGGAGGAGAATACGTCAGCAATAACCAGCCAACTGGCAAATATAGTCGAAAAATTGTCACCCTAACTCACCGCTACAACCAGGGGAACGAATGCTACCCACCCATGAAGACAGCCAGTGCTTCTCCTGCTGTGGTCAACTACAAAGATCACATTGTAGTTATGCATAAAAGTGGTCCAGTAGAGGTCCTCAACACCAACAGTCCCAGCCCAGTGTGGGTGGAAGTACATCCAGCTCCATATTTTCCCACTACACCCTCGGCCACCTTGTTGGGGGACCTGCTTGTAATCTGGAGTGGTAGTTTGTACTACACTGACCTCCGGGATGTGTTTACTGATGATACCGAGGACAGCAATCCCACAGCTGATTGGACTACCCTCCCTTCTCCACCTATTCCATCACCATCAGCTTGCCTGACAACACTCAATGAGCAACTGATAGCTATTAGTGCCAAGAATACTGATGGTAGGCGACCTTTGTACGCCTTCAATAGTGCAACTGGAAAATGGAGCAACATCGACAACCAGTGTCCAGGAGACGTCACTGTGTGTGTGGATTCAAAGACATTGCTTACATTCTGTGTGACAGGTACACAGGTGTGTGTGTATAAAGGTGTTTTGGCTTAAATACAATACAACATTGTATACCTTAGTTGTAGTTTTATATAGTTATTGAATTACATCTTTTGTGTAGTTATCATTGTAATATACATTTTTGATAGTATGTGCTTAAAATTATGTGTTACATCATCAACATGTAAAAATTGATTAATAATATTAATTTTGCTTTTGCGAATTCAGGAACAAATGCATGGTTGTAAAATGCAATATCTGCGATAGGATAATATTATATAACACCAATCAGTGTCCAATTAACATGTGAACAACAGCAGGATATAATTATTATAATTACAAATATCTGGCCATGGTTTGATTCTAAATCCCATTAAAGTGCATGCACATGTGCACAATATTATATTATACATAATACAGACACACACGTATATCATTATGTATAATGATTAAATTTTATGTATACGTAATTATTAAAGTACCTCTGGTCAGGCCAGCTGTATCCCCTACAACCCTATTAGGGGTATTTTAGTTCTTCCAATGCAACCTATACCGCATATATAGCGGGAAATTTTCATGGGACAAAACTTTCGTGAATGACTCCATGCAAAAATGAAAATTATCGGATAAAATTTTCGCAGATGCTGGCCACAGTCACATGATAGAACCACAAGAACGCCTAATTCGCAGATTATATTTTTGCGGATATTAGGCCAACCATGAAATCCACAAAAATTTTGTCCCGTGAAAATTTCCCACTTTATGATATTTAAAGGATATTCTGAATGAAGCACGCCATGTGTGTGATATTATTGTGAATATTTCATTGAAATACGTATAAAATTAATCCCTCATACAGTATATTATAATATGTGATAAATTTCTAATGTAAAGATCATATTTAATTTTGCTTGGGTATCATGCAGATGCAATTTTAATTACATACATTGCATGCAAATTATAATTAGACAAGTATTATATAAAATATAATATAAATGTTAAATAATTTAATACATGCATTATAGACTTCACATAAAAATGCTTGTCATAAAACAACAGTATAGTATCACTAAACATATATAATTGATAGGTGTGGATACAGTATTAATTATTTTGATAAAAAGACACAGCTGAGTGATATGTAGGTTAATTGTAACTACATGAATTCATGCTAAATACGGTGGGTATAATAAGAAGAAAGCAGGTATAAAACATAAAAAATGTACATATGTATGCAAACAAGTTTATGTACATGTCTCTTGTTATACTAGTCCGAAATTTCCTAATGCAAAATTTTGTCGATTAGGAATCACAGTAATGGATGTATCACTAACTGTAAAGGCAAATTGGAACTGCTTGCGGTTGTCAATATTCACCCACTCCCGAGTGGCACTTCTATAGGCATACATGCGCTGTCCATGTCCCTTCCCACTGGTGTAGTCAATGGCCACAAGCTGTCCTCGAAGTGTCAGCATCTGGACCATATTACCATCTGCAATGGGTGGGGGAGGGTTTGAATATATTCCCAAAGGTATGCCTTTCTGTACGTCTTCTTTTGTGTGGTCCAGTGAAGTGCAGTACAGAGCCCCTACCCACACCACCAGTGTATTTCCTAACATAGTGGCTGATGGGGCATTCAACACGGGAAAAGGCGACTGGATTTCCACCCACATCGGGTTGACACTGTTGGTGTCCAAGACTTCTATTCCACCATTGGAACCCTCTCCGTGGACGACCACAATACGATCCTTGTAGTTGACCACTGCTGGTGAAGCACTGGCCTGCTTCATTGGGGGATAGGCTGACTCCCATTTCACCTGGTCAATACAGGACGTAATCAGGTTACTGTAAGTTTTGGTGTTATTAAAGTCTCGCCCACCAATCACAAGCCAATGTCCCTTACAAGCAGCAATGCCAAAATCTCTGACTCCAGTCGATATTCTCAATGATGCAAATTTAAAAGCATTTGGAGGAATATGAAGAAATCCAATATAGGGAAAGCCTTTGTCTACTAAACCAACACAGACAACACCATCCACTTCAACTGCATTGGTTGATATTATACCAGTCTGTGATCCAAGACTTCCAGTAATGAAATTCTTCTCTTCCCATTTGATATCATTGAAATTTAATACCTAATACATAATAAAATAATATATATCATACAATAGCTAATAGAAATATATATCATTCATGAAACAAATAAAAAGGCAGCAATACACTGAGTCTATATGACACACACACACACACACACACACACCTTATTGTCAGCAAGAGGTGATTGCAGAGTATATCTAGTGGATGGTTGTTTCTTCTCAAAGTATGACTAAAGTGAAATGATAATACAAAGGCTCCCTTTAAATATCCACAAATACATATATAAAAACTATTCTGTGCCCAAGGAGCATGCACTATACCCTACAATTTTGCATTCACATACATATTATAAACATTATCATAAACATACATACACATATTGAAGCTCAAAGTATTATTTGTGTCATATTCTCAATAGAAAGCAATTTGGTGAATCTGCTACACAGCAGAGGGAGAATTGAAATACAGTTCAGAAATACTTCCTCTTTGTTGGGAAATCAGGACTTCTGGTCCACTGGACTATAAGTGCTCTAACAAAGATAGATCATGTGTAGGTCTGTACTAACAACTAAAGTGAATCATTGTGAAATGTGCCTGTTCTTGAATTCAATCATCCAATGAATTGAATTGATTTCACTCTAACTGTATATATAGCTAGTTATGCGCCAGACCCTTTCCGCCCCAACAAAATAAAATGGCAGATCAAGGGTCGGCTACGCCAGACTAAGTGTCCGAAAATTGATTGGTCCGATTATGATGGTTGTTCCTAAAATGCGGACCGTCCACGCGGACCGCGGACCGTGGACTGATTATGCGGACCGTGCGGACGGTGGACGGAGTAGACCCTAGATACTATGAACTCGGTGTATTCATTGAACTGGTTCACACTCTCTGAAAGCCATTCTCCAATACCTCTCTGCGGCCATCTGTTCACGACCTAAGGACGCGCGTGAGCTAGACACGAGCAAACTATGGTAAATCATGATCAAACAAACCACATGCACCTTTTTTCAATGTGACGCCTGTTGATTTAACATAAAGTTAATTTTATTGTTTGTGCTTTAATCCCATACTATTATGGTATTGTACCTTTGGTAGTATGTATGTATGCCTTTATTATTAATAAATTCCTCACTTGATCTAGAGCCGAAAAAAAAAGATACTATGATCCCCCCAAAAAACCATAAATATGTGAAAGACTCTCCAAAAAGTATTAAATATATGGACTTTAGATATCTTCGTACCTGCGGGTCCGCATAATAGTCACTTATGGGCGCTAATTGTGGACGCTATACTAAAGTATGGTCCGCGGTCCGCGTGGACGGTCCGCATTTTAGGAACAACCGATTATGATTGATAATTCTAGTAAATAGAGTAACGCCCACTACTCTCCAAGTCTCCTCAGCTGCTGCCCACTTTAATTACCTCAGTGACGGCCAGTTTCTTTGTCGATGATTCCAGCAACTGGTCTGTTTGCTTTAGTTCTTCTTTCATAGCCTTTATTTGTTCATCTTCGTTTTCCAATTTCTTGTCCAATGTTTGGAGCAGTTCCTTTTTCACTTCCAGCTGCTTCGTCAATGCATCCAGTTTTTCTAAATTTTGCCTCTTTATGTCTTCTTCGCCGTCTGGGTTGTCCATCCTATTCGGTCACTGTCAGTACCGTTCGAGAAGTAGAATAAGTATTCCCATTCCCGTTTTCTCTGGCCGGAGACTGGGAAGTGAATTGCGGAAACTCAACATGGCTGATCGAGAAAAGCGTGACATCAGTAAGGACGATAATGTGGCTTTTGAACTGAACATTCGCAATGTTGAACTTACTAATAGGATTTTGGGGACGGGATCTTTCGCAAGCGTCATCGAGGCATCCTGGTACGGCACCCCCTGTGTTGCTAAACAGGTTTATTCCAAGGTTCTCGAAAGTAGCCATTCTGAAGGTAAGCGGTTCTTTCTCGTGTGTATAGTATGCGTATTGTACGTGATAACTAATAAAACAGTATCATGCCTGGTAATATGTATACTTATATAATATCTAAGACCGAAAATTTTGAACATTTATGTAGAACCTGATTAGTGGCTAGCTACGTATACTGTATTTATCCTGGGATCTGTAATGTCTTACCCTGACTTATGAACATTGTTCTAATTGAATGACGGCTAAGGTAAACATGCTCCCATTAAATAGCGCATGGGGAGCAGCTTACATCTTTGTTTGGTTTGGGGATATTGAAAATCTTAAGTTATTGATGGAAACACACATCATGGTGAAAGTTCTATGAGTTCTATTAAGTGAAATTATGTTCTATGTAATTCTTCCTCACAGATTTCATCCGCTCTTTCAACAATGAGTGTGTCACTTGGGGTAAATTGAAGCATCCTCACATTGTCCTCTTACTTGGGCTGTTCCAGACCGAAACGTCTACACTACCATTGCTGGTGATGGAGAGAATGGATGTATCACTCACCACACTACTGGGAGACTGCAAGGCAGGAGATAAACAGCTATCTCTCCAGCAGAAGGTCTACATTTTGCTTCAGGTGTCCTCGGGACTGGCCTACCTCCACCAGCGTCATCCACCAGCTGTACACGGTGATCTCTCGTCCAACAATGTGCTCATTACATTGGCCACACTCACTACTAAGATTTCTGATTTTGGAATTGCCAGATCACTGCAGTTCACCTCTCAAAAAGCCTTCACTAACGCCTCTCATCTGTATTTACCACCAGAAGTTTTAGAATCGGCTTGTCAACAGTCTCTCACGTCTGAAGTTGACACATTTTCATACGGTGTTCTCATCATCCATGTTGTCAACCTGCAGCTGTTGAGGTTGCGTCCCCCGAGAATCAAGCACCCATCAAAGAAAGGATTACTTTCGCTTACAGAATTTGAGAGGAGAAAAGAAGATTTGGACTTGTTTTCTGAGGAAGAAAGTTCACTTTTTATGGATCTCATTGAGAAATGCCTGGAGTTTGAGTCAGACGATCGTCCCAATTCCCTAGCCCTGGTGAGCAATCTACAGGAAATTCAGAGCAAAGTAGGACAACCGCAGCCCGATGATGTCGCCGTCATTCCTAAGGTCTCAAGTAAGGACTGCAGTGATAGTCACCCACTGCAGTTTCCAACTGGCCGAGATGAAGTTGAGCTGCAGATTTTGGAGAAGACGTTGCAATTAGAGAAATGCACAGAGGAGGCTGAGGCAAAAGAAGAAAAATCCAAGAACAATTGTGATTTTTTGGAGGAGATGAACAAGGCCATACAGGATAAAAGACAGAAGATAAGGGACAATGAAAAGAAATTCAAGAAGGTATCTTGCATGGACACAGAACATGACTTGTATACTTATCACCTAGCATACATGTAGTCAGTATGTGAGTAGGACTCATCAGTCTAATGTACAATACATATTACACTAGCTGTACTACTGATGAACCCTTCACTGTACAGCAGCCCAACGTGCAACTCTATATATAATGAATATAGGTTTAAATGATGTGAGCACAATTTCGTATCTGAAATGCATGCACTTTACATCCTGCTATGCTAAATTTTGCAACCTGATTCAGTGGCTTTGTACTGCTCCACCTCTGCAGGCATTAAGATTCAATGACCTCAAATGGGAACGTCCATTATCCTTACTCGATGATGATTATTCAACCATTCATTTATCCAGTAATGCAGTAGAGTACGGTGGTGAGATTTTCTTTGGAGTATCATCCACTGATGCTGCTATCTACAAGATCACTGCAGACCCCAAAAAGGCTTCAGGTCATAGATTCAGTGAAGCTGAATATATCACAGGCATTGATCGCTCATTGCAAGACTATGCCCTCGTGGTATGTCAAGGTTTACTTCACATGTTGGGAGGAGAGTACGTCAGAAATGACCAGCCAACTGGCAAATACAGTCGAAATGTTTTCACCCTAAGAAGCAAAATCAACAATAAGTTAATGAAATGCTACCCACCCATGAAGACAGCCAGTGCTTCTCCTGCTGTGGTCAACTACAAAGAGTGTATAGTAGTTGTGCACAAGAGTGGTGCAGTGGAGGTCCTCAACACCAACAGTCCCAGCCTGGCATGGGCAGAAGTACATCCAGCTCTGTATTTTCCCACGACACCCTCGGCCACCTTGTTGGGGGACCTGCTTGTAATCTGGAGTGGTACTTTGTACTACAATGACCTCCGGGATGTGTTTACTGATGATATCGAGGACAGCAACCCCACAGCTGATTGGACCACTCTCCCTTCTCCACATATTCCATCATCATCAGCTCGCCTGACAACATTCAACGATCAACTGATTGCTATTGGCATCGGTAATACTGATGGCAGCCGACCTCTGTATGCCTTCAATGGTGCCACTGGGAAATGGAGCCATGTCGACAACCAGTGTCCAGGAGACGTCACTGTGTGTTTGGATTCTAAGACATTGCTTACATTATGTATGGGTGGCTATGACCTGTGTGTGTGTGAAGGTGTATTGGCCTAACTATTATACAGACCAGTATAATAGTGTGTGTACTTTGAGCATATTGTAGTGTTATAGTAGTACAGTAGTCATTTTTGAAGTTTTTAGATGTGTATATATTATGTAAGGATATAATTAATGAATATGGCCACACTCTGCTGTATACATGTAAGTAGTGAAATGATTGTAATTGATCATAATTTGTATTTTTTTGACAATCAGTATGATTTAATATTGGTATTGTGCATATCAGTAATAGATTTATATTACCATATATATATATTATTAATTTAGTGGTTAATTAAGACATGGGCACAAGTTAAGGGCATTATGACATAAAATACTGAGTCCCAAGGGCGAGTGTATTTTATGTCGTACTGCCTGAGTGTCATGTCTTATAACCGGCCGCGGTATAGCATCCGTTGCTAACACTGTATACTGTTGCTAACACTTGATACTGTTGCTAACACTTTATATGATTATAATATTACTGTATAATAGTACTGTTTCTATGGTAATGTATGCTATATATATTATGATAAAATGGATGCTGGCATAAGTATATACGTATATATAGCATTATGTGTAATTAAGAATCATTATTACATTTGATTATTATTACTAATAATTATTATAACCAATGAAAAAGTGCATGTAAACAAAAGTACAAAAATCTCCTCAGTTAGGCACTAGGTTCACAACACCAACACACCCACAGAGACACACACAAACTTAGATTATTATATAATCTTTGATGAGAGCTCGCAGCTCTTCTCCAGCAGCCACTCAGCTGCCCTGTCCACCTTCTGCTGGCAGTGCTGCAGGGCATTCCTGCAGTCCTCAGGGTTGATGTAGGGGAACTGCATCTTCATCAGCATGTCAACCTTCGGTGTGGGGCACATCAGCAAGTTACAGCGATAACATACAATATTATACACAGCATATTTGCAATCACACAGTATGAAAATATAGATTGCATACAATACAGTATACACGAGATCCACAGAGTACAGTACAGTACATACATATACTAAGGTACACACATGCACAGAAAGGTACGTTCACAACACATACAAAAATGTATGTATGTGGTACATACAGAATACAGTACATACCAAGCACGCACGCACGCACGCACACACACACACACACTAGGGATGGACGATATTAATTTTTGATACATACGATTATCATGCAGCAAAATATCACGATATTCGATAATATCGCGATATTTGACATAATAAGAACAATAATAACTAAAACATGTCCAAAAAAACCCTACACTTTTTTTTCGACTTCCACTATGTACCGCTCGTTCGATAGATATTATGTCATTACACGGAACCGCCACAACGAATTTATATCATATTTTATATTGCATGAGAAAACATGGCCGATTTCGAAACATGAAGAATTAGAAATTGAGCGCAACAGCTTCGACAACTGTAAAAATTTCACCAAAGGGTCTTTCAAACCTAGAAAAGACACACAAGTAATTCGAGTACAGGGGGCAGCAGTACTATTGCTTCACACCAACTGCGATACATCGTCAATACAATATATTGTGGAAATCACTCACAATACAATAATCGTGCAAATCACTATCGCGATATTATCGTATAACCGGTATATCGCCCATCCCTATATGACACACACACACACACACACACACACACACACACACACACACACACACACACACACACACACACACACACACACACACACACAAGCACACACCTTATTGTCAGCAAGAGGTGATTGCAGAGTATACCTAGTGGATGTTTGTTTCTTCTCAAAGTATGACTAGAGTGAAATGATAATACACAGGCTTTAAATGCCCACCAATGCATATATAAAACTATTCTGTGCCCAAGGAGCATGCACTATGCCCTACAATTTTACATTCATATACATATGTACCTAATAGAAAACATATTATAAACATAACACAAACATACATACACATAATATGGGAGCTCAAAAGTATTATTTGTGTCATATTCTCAATACAAAGCAATTTGGTGAACCTGCTACACAGCAGAGGGAGAATTGAAATACAGTTCAGTAATACTTGCTCTTTGTTGGGAAATCAGGGTCTCTGGTCAACTAGACTAAGTAGTCTAACAAAGCTAGATCATGTGTAAGTCTGTACCAACAACTAAAGTGAATCATTGTGAAATGTGCCTGTTCTTGAATTCAATCATTAAAATGAATTGGATTGAAATCTTGTCAATCTTGTCAATTTTATATTATGCGTGCATAGTATCATTTCATTCCAATAGTAGTACCATAGACACTCTATACTACGTAGTATAGAGTGTCTATGGTAGTAGCTAGTAGTAGCTAACGGCCACTATAATATTATGATGTTCAAGTCTTTTCATCATTACTTACCTCAGCGAAGGCCAGTTTCTTCGTCGATGATTCCAGCAACTGGTCTGCTTGCTTTAGTTCTTCTTTCATAGCCCTTATTAGTTCATCTTCGTTTTCCAATTTTTTGTCCAATGCTTGGAGCAGTTCCGCTTTTCACTTCCAGCTGCTTCGTCAATGCATTCAGTTTTTCTAAATTTTGCCTCTTTTTAGGGGCTGCCGCAGGCAGCCCCTATATTGTTTTCATTTCGACTTCCGGTATGTAACGCTCGTCCGATAGATATATATATATATATATATATAATATATATATATATAATATGTGTCCCTACGCGTAACCGCAACACTTAATTTATACGCAAATTTATATTGCGCTAAAGAAAATGGCTACTTTTCGAGAAGAAGAATTTCTTTCGGAAGTGTAACTTCACCATATAGACTTTGTTTGGCTTGAAAACAGCAGCGAAGGATTTTTAGAGAATATTAAGAAGAATGAAGTCTTCGTTTCAAAGAAAGAAAGCCGATAACCACTTCTAGGCTCCTTTTCAAAAATCTTTCCTAGGCGGAAGTGTGTCAAACTTATGAATGAAGCTTTATTCATTCTTAAGAAGGATCTCGCTAAGTTCTTTCATCTAGAGAGCGAATATGTGACAAGTTATTAGTCGATCGAAATACATTTCGGACACTTTTGGATCAAATCAGGTAAGCTTATTTGTCGGGTAATATAAGCCTCTCTTTTGTTTAGTGTTCTATGCATTCGTATGTTACTGTAGTGTGCTTGCTTGTGTGTATATGTGTCTGTGTGTATTTTGTGTGTGTGTGTGTGTGTGTGTGGTGCATGTGTGTGTGTGTGTGTGTGTGTGTGCGTGTGTGTGTGTGTGTGTCTGTGTGTGTGTACGTGTGCATGTGTGTGTTGTGTGTGTGTGTGTGTGCATGTGTGTGTGTTGTGTGTGTGTGTGTGTGTGTGTGTGTGCATGTGTGTGTGCATGTTTGTAGTGTGTGTGTGTGTGTGTGTGTGTGTGTGTGTGTGTGTGTGCATGTGTATTGTGTGTGTGTCGTGTGTGTGTGTGTGTTGTGTGTGTGTACATGTGTGTGTGTGTATGTCTGTGTGTGTGTGCATGTGTGTGTTGTGTGTGTGTCCGTACGTGCGTGTCTGTGTCCGTACGTGCATGTCTGTGTGTGTGTACGTGTGCATGTGTGTGTTGTGTGTGTGTGTGTGTATGTGTGTGTGTTGTGTGTGTGTACATGTGTGTGTGTGTGTATGTCTGTGTGTGTGTGCATGTGTGTGTTGTGTGTGTGTCCGTACGTGCGTGTCTGTGTGTGTGTCCGTACGTGTGTGTCTGTGTGTGTGTACGTGTGCATGTGTGTGTTGTGTGTGTGTGTGTGTGTGTGTGTGTTGTGTGTGTGTCCGTATGTGTGTGTCTGTGTGTGTGTGTGTGTGTGTGTGTGTGTGTGTGTGTATGTGTTTGTGTGCATGTTTGTAGTGTGTGTGTGTGTGTGTGTGTGTGTGTGTGTGTGTGTGTGTGTGTGTGTGTGTGTGTGTGTGTGTGCATGTGTGTTGGTAGCATAATGTGTGTGTGTGTGTGTGTGTGTGTGTGTGTGTGCATGTGCTTGGTGTGTGTGTGCCCTGAAACAGTCAGTGCTGTGTTGGAATTTACTTTTTGTAGCTATTGTAATCACAATCATTTTACATGTATGGATGTGTGTATTTGTGGCAGTTTTCATGTGTGTGTGAATACACAGAGTATAGACATACTATTATGATATTGATGTTTGTGTGTGCGTGTGTACCAGCGTGTACACTTGTGTAAAATATTAATGCTGTACTGATGAGGCTCTGAAGGCTGAAACACTACAATGTTAGTGTCTACAGCTACATGTGTGTATGATATATTTTTAGTGGGTTGTATGTGTGTGTGTGTGTGTGCATGCGCACAGAATTCTTTTGCTTACCGAATAACTCGCAAGTAATTCGAGTGCGGGGGGCGGCAGCCCCACGAGTTTTTTAACTCGAATTACTTGTTGTCTTCTTCGCCGTCTGGGTTGTCCATCCTATCAGGTCACTGTCAGCACAGTTCGTTCTGGAGAATGAGGACTCGAGAAGTAGAATTAGTACTTATTCCCATTCCCGTTTCTCTGGCCGGATACCTGGAGCTAATATAGGCATGTAAAAACGCGTTAAGCCCCACCAACATTTATACATAATCAATACCTATAGATCTATAACTAATAACAAGCCCCACAATATAACTGCTATACAATGTTGATGTACAATTTCATATGTTATTGTACGAGTATAAATTAAAACCTATTATCGTTGGTGCTGTCATTTCAGTAGAGGATAGAGCGCCAGCAATGTCTCGTCAGCGTATGGATAAAATTTTACCTATTGATGAGAGCCTACAATCATGGAATCCACTATGATTATGGGAGTATGCCAGTTAAGAAAATGAAAGTAGACCCTGGACCATCCGATGTTGCTGGCCATCTAACTCCGGATCCGTGTCCGGATCCTTCTGATGTGCGGGACGATCATCTTGATTCTTCATAGTTTGACCCCGAGGTACGTATACTAACAATGCTCTAATATCAACCGAGCTAATGTTGACTTGTAGTCTACCGAGAATGGGTTAGAGGCCTGGGATCAACTTAAAACGGTGTCTTACCCTTATATCTCTTTTTACCTTTCAGACTTCCTTGGATGGTAGCTCTGCTATATATGTAGGTCTCGTAAGACAGCATAGAGGGCTTGTACCATCTTCAAACAATGTGCAAATCAAACCTTCGTAATGAAGGACTTCAATGCGAATGAAAAGACCTTAAAGGCATGTTTCTGTACCCAGCATTATTTACAAATCTTAATAGCTGTTCATGTGTGTTTTTATGTGGAAAATGACAGGATCATACTTATGTTAGTGCCAATGGAGGACAAAGATGGAGAATGGTTCTGGCTATACAGTTGCAGCTGCCAAGTTGGTTCATCTGCTCTGGCGACTGGTCTGTCAGAAACATTGTGTGCCAGCTAATCAGGTAATACATGTGATTATAAACATAATTAAAAATATATTAAACTCATATGCTGTATCTTCTGTTTTTAGATGCGCATTTTGCCAAGTGTATCCACATTTCTGTTGTCAAAATTATGCTCCACGAAATGGACAGAGAGCTTGGATTGTCTCCCTCAACACAGATGGGCATAACTCCAACTTCCACAGGTTTGACATATGAACATGATTTGATCGCATACATGTACTACTATACAAGGCCATAGGAAGCATTTGAACAGTGGCAAGGCTGTATAGAATAATTTTCCACTCTCTTCGCTTGCAATAACTCACACGGGCATACTAGTTTATTTACCATTTCACAGTATAATGATTGAGTAACAACTGTCGCATTCTTCTTACCAAATGTGTGTTTTGGGGATTGAAAAGAGAGATGCTGTTGAGGTTTCTCACCAATGGAGGTAGTCTGTAGTTTGTCCTGCTTAGGCTTCGATAGCACCATGCTTATGTACAAATTCTATTACATATATAATATTGTAATGACGCCGGGATTGTTTACATCATCATGTAACGGTCTTTTGCCGTATATACGAGAGGAATCACCGCAAACAATGAATCACTTGCAAATCATTGAAATAGAACACAACTTCAAAAGCACTCAAAAACTGCTCTTAGACTAACACTACTAGACTCTAAAACACAGACTCTTTGTCACACACACATGGACATGGACCTGCCCACTCCAACTTATTTAAGGACTAATATAATAATTACACCTATAAGTAATCTAAAGTCATAGTTAACACAACACATTCTAAGTACTAAGTTCTTGCATAGTCACATCACCCCCTCCTTAAGGCTGTTCGTCCCGAACAGTCTGTGGTAAATCTCAAGAGCGAAGGTGATAGCGAGGTGCGGGTGACTGTTCGATTGCATCAGTGACAGATTCAATCCACTCCAGATACAAAGGCTCGTTTACATCCGACTGAGTGACCTGCTGCTCCAAATCAGTGATCCACTGTGGAAACTGTCCTGGCCCAAGTCGATTACCTCCATACCAGTAAAAAACGGCAGGGAAATCCTTGATTTGTGCACTCTGGACATGTGCACCCGGATAGGTTCTTCCTGAGGGAAATATACCTTATTGGCAATGATGTTGCTCTGTTGGATCGATACAATCCAAAAGGGTCCATACCATGGCTGAGATAGCTTGCAGTTGGCACCAGCTTCCTCATGGGGAAAATGGATCAGAACCCAGTCTCCTACTTAAAGTTTCAGTGAATACATACGTCTGTCATAGGAACACTTGTACTTCTTCTGGGCTGATCTGATGGTGGAGCTGGCAAGATCCCTAGCACTCTGGAGGCCTAGAGTGAGCTCTTCGCAGTAGTCCTCGACGTCAGATGGTGTCAGCTCACTAGGGCTGGAGAATACGGCTTCTGCTGGTGTCCTGCAGTCAAGTCCAAACACTAAGTATGATGGCTTTTCACCAATGCTTTCATGTGGACTGTTGCGGTATGCAAAGAGCACACTGGAAAGGTAATGATCCCATTGGGGTCCAAAACGGGCAGCATGAGAGCGTAGCAGGGACTTCAAGGTCCTGTTGAACCTTTCCACCATCCCATTACATTGTGGATGGTAGGATGTAGTGTTGATCTTGTGGATTCCCAACTGAGCACAGATGTTAGGTTAGGTAAGAATTGTGGTTATAGGTACGCTGCACTGATGATGGCTCAATAAGGCCGAAACAGGGCTATCTTATGTGTACATTACACATACTTAGCACTGTCTGCAGCTCCATATGCATGTATGAAGTTCGTGTGTTTTGTATACATAGTACCTACTGTACATCCATTGGTAGATGTACATTAATACTTTAAACAACCCGTGGGGCATAAATTTGAAAATCAGGGACTTAAGCCCCACGGACTAGTGTGTGTAAGGAGTGAGTTGTAGATACATAGTACCTACTGTACATCCATTGGTAGATGTACATTAATGCTTCTAACAACCCGTGGGGCATAAATTCAAAAATCAGGGATTTAAGCCCCACGGACTAGTGTGTGTAAGGAGTGAGTTGTAGATACATAGTACCTACTGTACATCCATTGGTAGATGTACATTAATGCTTCAAACAGCTCGTGGGGCTTAATTTCGAAAATCAGGGATTTAAGCCCCACGGACTAGTGTGTGTAAGGAGTGAGTTGTAGATACATAGTACCTACTGTACATCCATTGGTAGATGTACATTAATGCTTCTAACAACCCGTGGGGCATAAATTCAAAAATCAGGGATTTAAGCCCCACGGACTAGTGTGTGTAAGGAGTGAGTTGTAGATACATAGTACCTACTGTACATCCATTGGTAGATGTACATTAATGCTTCAAACAGCTCGTGGGGCTTAATTTCGAAAATCAGGGATTTAAGCCCCACGGACTAGTGTGTGTAAAGAGTGGGTTGTAGATACATAGTACCTACTGTACATCCATTGGTAGATGTACATAAATGCTTCAAACAGCTCGTGGGGCTTAAATTCAAAAATAAGGGATTTAAGCCCCACGGACTAGTGTGTGTAAAGAGTGAGTTGTAGATACATAGTACCTACTGTACATCCATTGGTAGATGTACATAAATGCTTCCAACAGCTCATGGGGCTTAAAATCAAAAATCAGAGACTTAAGCCCCACGGACTAGTGTGTGTAAGGAGTGAGTTGTAGATACATAGTACCTACTGTACATCCATTGGTAGATGTACACTAATACTTCAAACAGCCCGTGGGGCTTAAATTTGAAAATCAGGGATTTAAGCCCCATGGACTAGTGTGTGTAAGGAGTGAGTTGTAGATACATAGTACCTACTGTACATCCATTGGTAGATGTACACTAATACTTCAAACAGCCCGTGGGGCTTAAATTTGAAAATCAGGGATTTAAGCCCCACGGACTAGTGTGTGTAAGGAGTGAGTTGTAGATACATAGTACCTACTGTACATCCATTGGTAGATGTACACTAATACTTCAAACAACCCGTGGGGCTTAAATTTGAAAATCAGGGATTTAAGCCCCATGGACTAGTGTGTGTAAGGAGTGAGTTGTAGATACATAGTACCTACTGTACATCCATTGGTAGATGTACACTAATACTTCAAACAACCCGTGGGGCTTAAATTTGAAAATCAGGGATTTAAGCCCCACGGACTAGTGTGTGTAAGGAGTGAGTTGTAGATACATAGTACCTACTGTACACCCATTGGTAGATGTACATAAATGCTTCAAACAGCTCGTGGGGCTTAAATTCAAAAATAAGGGATTTAAGCCCCACGGACTAGTGTGTGTAAAGAGTGAGTTGTAGATACATAGTACCTACTGTACATCCATTGGTAGATGTACATAAATGCTTCCAACAGCTCATGGGGCTTAAAATCAAAAATCAGAGACTTAAGCCCCACGGACTAGTGTGTGTAAGGAGTGAGTTGTAGATACATAGTACCTACTGTACATCCATTGGTAGATGTACACTAATACTTCAAACAGCCCGTGGGGCTTAAATTTGAAAATCAGGGATTTAAGCCCCATGGACTAGTGTGTGTAAGGAGTGAGTTGTAGATACATAGTACCTACTGTACATCCATTGGTAGATGTACACTAATACTTCAAACAGCCCGTGGGGCTTAAATTTGAAAATCAGGGATTTAAGCCCCACGGACTAGTGTGTGTAAGGAGTGAGTTGTAGATACATAGTACCTACTGTACATCCATTGGTAGATGTACACTAATACTTCAAACAGCCCGTGGGGCTTAAATTTGAAAATCAGGGATTTAAGCCCCACGGACTAGTGTGTGTAAGGAGTGAGTTGTAGATACATAGTACCTACTGTACATCCATTGGTAGATGTACACTAATACTTCAAACAACCCGTGGGGCTTAAATTTGAAAATCAGGGATTTAAGCCCCACGGACTAGTGTGTGTAAGGAGTGAGTTGTAGATACATAGTACCTACTGTACACCCATTGGTAGATGTACATAAATGCTTCCAACAGCTCATGGGGCTTAAAATCAAAAATCAGAGACTTAAGCCCCACGGACTAGTGTGTGTAAGGAGTGAGTTGTAGATACATAGTACCTACTGTACATCCATTGGTAGATGTACACTAATACTTCAAACAACCCGTGGGGCTTAAATTTGAAAATCAGGGATTTAAGCCCCACGGACTAGTGTGTGTAAAGAGTGAGTTGTAGATACATAGTACCTACTGTACATCCATTGGTAGATGTACATAAATGCTTCAAACAGCTCGTGGGGCTTAAATTCGAAAATCAGGGATTTAAGCCCCATGGACTAGTGTGTGTAATTGTACATAAATAGTATACCTACTGGATGTAGATCAGTGCTCTTTACAACCTCTGGGCTTATAGATCCCGAAAAAAAGGATTTAATCGCCACGGATTGGAACGATAATTTTATGTTTGTTACTTTTAATATTGGTCAAGGCGCAGTGCCAGTTTAATAAAAATAAGTGCCTGAATATAAAGTATCCATATTTATAACATTTAATGGAGCCCTTCATTCAATGATATAGACTCAAACCCACCTTAAACTAATAGGAAAAATCAACAAGGAAACTTTCAAAAGAGGCTGTAAACGAGACAATATTATAAAGCGCTGTATTACTACATGACATTAATACTTTCATACCTGGTGTAATGCCTACTGTGGTATTGTGGGGCTTGCGCTAACTTTAGTATATATAGTGTATAGTTATATATAAATGTCGTATTAATTTTGGTGGGGCTTAACGCGTTTTGCACGCATTTAATACCTGGGATACTGGGAAGTGAATCGCGGAAACTCAAGATGGCTGATCGAGAAAAGCGTGACATCAGTAAGGACGATAATGTGGCTTTTGAACTGAACATTCGCAATGTTGAACTTACAAATAGGATTTTGGGGACGGGATCTTTCGCAAGCGTCATCGAGGCATCCTGGTACGGCACCCCCTGTGTTGCTAAACAGGTTCATTCCAAATTTCTCGAAAGCAGCCATTCTGAAGGTAAGCGGTTCTTTCTCGTGTGTATAGTATGCGTATTGTACGTGATAACTAATGTAACAGTATCATACCTGGTAATTGCTAGTGAGAGCTAGGTCGGGGTATTTGAGACACTGGATATTTTGAGACACCATACATGCAAACATTCGACCATCGCTCAGTTATCGCTATTGAATTCATGTCAGCGATATCTCCATATCCATGGAGGAATTACTAGTGGTAGACATTTGAATATAGCTCATGTACATTATCACTGCTTGTACAGACATCTGTCCTGCATTATCCTGTGTTGCCCTGTGATATTGTACATGGTCTTTACTGCTGAGCCCTGTACAGCTATATATAATATCTACGACAAGAATTTTGAAGATTTATATAGGACCTGATTAATGGTTACTGTACTGATACTGAGATCTGTAATGTCTCACTGTGACCTATGCACTTCCAGTTGAGTGATAGCTAAGGTGGACACACTTCCATTAAATAGCACATGGGGAGCAGCTTGCATCTTTTTTTTTCAAATTGGTTTGGGGATATTGAAAATCTTAGGTTATTGATGGAAACACACATCATGGTGAGAGTTTGTATTATGTAGTATGTTATGTATTTTTCCTTGTGCAGATTTTATTCACTCTTTCAACAATGAGTGTGTCATGTGGGCTAAACTGAAGCATCCTCACATTGTTCCCTTACTTGGGCTGTTCCAGACCGAAACGTCCACACTGCCATTGCTGGTGATGGAGAGAATGGATGTATCACTCACCACACTACTGGGAGATTGCAAGGCAAGGGATAAGCTGCAGCTATCTCTCCAGCAGAAAGTCTCCATTTTGCTTCAGGTGTCCTCGGGACTGGCCTACCTCCACCAGCGGGATCCACCAGCTGTGCACGGTGATCTCTCAGCCAACAATGTGCTCATTGCATTGGCCGCACTCACTGCTAAGATTTCTGATTTTGGAATCGCCAGATCACTGCAATTCGCTTCTCAGAATGTCATCACTCACACCTCTCAGCTGTATTTACCACCAGAAGTTTTAGAATCGGCTTGTCAACAGTCGCTCACATCTGAAGTTGACACCTTTTCATATGGTGTTCTCATCATCCATGTCGTCAACCTGCAACTATTGAGGCTGCGTCCCCCGAGAATCAAGCACCCATCGCAGAAAGGATTACTTTCGCTTACAGAATTCGAGAGGAGAAAAGAATATTTGGACTTGTTTTCTGAGGAAGAAAGTTCACTTTTTATGGATCTCATTGAGAAATGCCTGGAGTTTGAGTCAGATGATCGTCCCAATTCCCTAGCCCTGGTGAGCAACCTACAGGAAATTCAGAGCAAAGTAGGACAACCGCAGCCTGTTAATGTCACTGTTGTACCTAAGGTCTCGAGTAAGGACTGCAGCGATAGTCACCCAATTCAGTCTCCAACTGCCCGAGATGAAGTTGAGCTGCAGATTTTGGAGAAGACGTTGCAATTGGAGAAATGCACAGAGGAGGCTGAGGCAAAAGAAGAAAAATCCAAGCAGAATTGTGGACTTTTGGAAGAGATGAACAAGGTCATACAGTATAAAAAACAGAAGATAATTGACAATGAAAAGCAATTCAAGAAGGTATCTTGGACACAGAACATGACTTGTATACTTATCACCTAGCATACATGTAGTCAGTATGTGAGTAGGACTGCATCAGTCTAATGTACAACACATAACCCTTCACTGTACATGAGCACAATTTAGTACCTAGTACATGTATATACAGTCACGCACTTTACCTTTTGCAATGCTAGATGTTGCAACCTGATTCAGTGCCATTGTACTGCTCCACCTCTGCAGGCATTAAGATTCAATGACCTCAAATGGGAACATCCGTACTCCTTACCATTGTCCAGTGGTAATTATTATTCAACCTTTTATTTCTACAGTAATGCAGTAGAGTACGGTGGTGACATTTTCATTGGAGTATATTCCCCCTATGTTGGAATCTACAAGATCACTGCAGACCCCAAAAAGGCTTCAGGTCATAGGTTCAGTAAAGCTGAATGTATCACGTACCCTGATTGCTCATTGCAAGACTATACCCTTGTGGTATGTCAAGGTTTACTCCACATACGTATTGGGAGGAGAGTACGTCAGAAATGACAGACGAACTGGTGAATACAATCGAAATGTTTTTATCCTAGCAAAAGGAATGGCATATCAGTGTCATAATCAGTTAAAGGAATGTTACCCACCCATGAAGACAGCAAGTGCTTCTCCTGCTGCAGTCAGCTACAAAAATCACATTGTGGTTGTGCACAAAAGTGGTCCAATGGAGGTCCTCAACACCAACAGTCCCAGTCCAGCATGGGTGGAAGTACGTCCAGCTCCGTATTTTCCCACGACACCCTCGGCCACCTTGTTAGGGGACCTACTTGTAATCTGGAGTGGTACTTTGTACTGCACTGACCTCCGGGATGTGTTTACTGATGATACCGAGGACAGCAACCCCACAGCTGATTGGACCACCCTCCCTTCTCCGCCTATTACATCATCATTGGCTTGCCTGACAACACTCAATGAACAGCTGATAGCTATTAGTGCCAAGAATACTGATGGTAGACGACCTCTGTACGCATTCAATAGTGCCACCGGAAAATGGAGCAACATAACCAACCAATGTCCAGGAGACGTCACTGTGTGTTTGGATTCTAAGACATTGCTTACATTCTGCAATGCAGATGGATTACAACTGTGTGTAGCAAACAGTGTACGTACACCTCATGCAGTAGTAGTAGTGTATATTATATTATTGTAGTTATTGCATTACATCTTTTGTATAATCTTGTTATAATAATACACGTGATGGTACATATACATATTTAGTATTATGTGCTATATACATTGATTTTCTATGGGTATATTGTAATAATCAATTAATAATATTAATTTTGCTTGTCAGGAGCAAATGCATGCATGGTTGCAAAATCCAATGTCTATAACAGGATAATAATAATCAGCATATACAATCATGATCAATTGCAATAATATGGGCAAAACAGCAGGATATAAGTAATTACAATAATATTATATATTTTGTTTACTTATAAATCTGATAAAAGTGCATGCATCCATGACATATAATAATAATATTATTATTATATTGCGTATGATTTGTAATGATTAATTTTATGCAATAGCTGATTATTAAAATATGTATATAGGGCTAGCTGTATCCCCTACAATCCTAGTATAATATTATAGAGACCGATGTACTTTGTAGTTCTTTAAAGGGAGCCTCTAAATCTGGTAAAGAACATTTTGAATATAATATAGTACACCATGGAAGTTACCTCCCTACAAAGGACACTTTTGAATGCACCAAAACTTTCTTTCCTTTACTGCTAGTACACTTTCCACCACTGTACGTAGAGTGGACAACCTCTCTACAGTGGACATATTAGATGGTCCTAATGTGTCCTAAATAGAGACGTACCATGTATGTGGTACGTTTCTATTATATTATATACTAGTTACTATACGATACTCCCGAGGTTGACAAATTATCATCAACAATTTTATGTGTGCTAATATATAGAGTAGATACATTTACACACCTTGACTGTTGATCTCCCCATGCAACATACGTATCACATGATTATTGTTATATATGATACTAAACAATGAAAAGTGACAAGAAGAATCAAATAGTTAGAAACTACATATGTATGTATGTTCAAAACATGGACACAAACAGACACTCTCACACACAGTGAAAGAGAGAGACACACACACATTAGTTCATTATATAATCTTTGATGAGAGCTCGCAGCTCTTCTCCAGCAGCCACTCAGCTGCCCTGTCCACCTTCTGCTGGCAGTGCTGCAGGGCATTCCTGCAGTCCTCAGGGTTGATGTAGGGGAACTGCATCTTCATCAGCATGTCAACCTTCGGTGTGGGGCACATCAGCAAGTTACAGCAAGTATGTACATACTATAATCTACACTGAATGTTTGCAATCACACAGCACAAAATTATAGTTCAGATACAGCATACAGTATAAAATGAGACACATCGAGTATTGTACATACATATGTATATGTAAAGGCACACACGTGTGCACACATTCACAAAGAGTATGTATGACATCCTGAATATGGTACATATGTACCTAGGTGGACACATGCACGCACACACACAAACACACACACACACACACACACACACACACACACACACACACACACACACACACACACCTTGAGTGTAAACACAGCTTTTGGCACATCTCCTTTAGACTGTTGAAGAGCAGTTCGGCAGTCCTCCGCTAGTACACTTGGCAGTTCTGTCCGCATACGAGAAATCTTCTCAAGCATGTCAGCCTACAGTGGACGGGGAAGGTAGACAGCCAACATGGTAAGCACACACATGTAGCCATCCCAAGGTACTTATAGGCAAAAGGAGGTGTACTCATCATCAACAGTAGTAGTACATACACAACTAAATGTATACTAACATAAATATAGTCACATATAGTGTTACCAAAGTGTAGTATGATCGTGGTATTCCACTGTACACAACAGATATACGTAGAACAGGACAGGCAAAAACTTCAAACACAAGTATGTATCCGTATGAAAAGGCCTGGATTTTATGGATTACCATTTTTCTCACAAAGAAGACATTAATACTTGACACAGTATATACAGACTGACATACACCTACTAGCCTCATACATGCTCTATATGAGATTTAACATACAACTTTATACTATACTCTGTGTCTTTCAAAGGTAGATGACAAATGATTGACAATACATTGCAACACTCACATCATCTGTCGACTGGCTCGTTTCTGAGGTTGGCAGCTGGTGGGGGACAGTTGTAGCCGAACTGATCTCAGGCTGACTCCTACCGTTCAACACGACATGATATTGGTCTTCAGTAGGCTCCTCATCGGCTTCATTCAACTCGGAATACTCACCCACTACGTCCATTTTACGGAATGTCGAGGTGAGATGCTCGGTGGGTTCGGGATTTCCTCTCATCTGCTGTCCTTGTGATTGTGAGGTTTGTGCAAACAGGGAAGGCGGCAGGCCCTCGGGATGGCTTGTGGACCGAGGACGATCGTACCCATGTAAGGTGGTCGGATCTTCACGAATAGGCCGAGGGTGACTAAACCCATGTAAGGTAGTAGGGCCTTCATGTGTGGATCGAGGGCGATCGTATCTATGCAATGGGGCAGGGTCTTCATGAGTAGACCGAGGGCGACTATACCCGTGTAAGGTGGCAGGATCTTCATGTGTGGATTGAGGACCAGTGTAGGTGTGTGAGGTGGAAGTAGCTACTTTATATGGCCTAGGGCCACTCCCACTCCCGGATGTGCGAACATCCTGGAAGACACCTTCATGGCGAGCTACAGTGCTAGAGCGGGGAGCTGGAACAGGCTGGGTGACCAAGTGAGGAGTGGGCTCTGGACTGATGTTACTAATCGGTACCGGCAGATCTTCATCATCGGAACAATAGGGCCGCTCGTATACACCACTGGGTGATATCGTTTCACTCCTCTCAGAACTAGAATTCATTTTCACGTACGGGTCCATTGGCATCACTGGAGAATCTCTCTCCTCTGATGTAGACAGTTTTCTTCCATTCTTCGCTGTGTCACCTTGGCGTTTTCCCCCGCTAACGTTACTTCTCGGACGAGCGTTGAATGTCATCGGTTCCTCATACGCATGGTCATCTTCAATGTTGACATATTGTGATTCTACAGTGCACAAACATGTATGTACATAATTGAATAGATAACACAAGAGACAAACAAATAATTATATAAAAACGACAAACGAACAAACAATAAACAAATAAGATACTTAAACTCTTATTGAAACATTCCACTGGTATGTAAACTATGTACTGATATGGTCACACCTGGATTATCCCACATTAGCATCCTAAAATTTCATTTATGCTACACTCCTTAGAGATTCAATTCCACCTCCTTTTAGTCTTTGGTAATTATCCAAAACCCAGTTCAATAGGCACATGTTAAGGTACAAAGTGTCATCACATACACCAGGTGTGACCATGCCATATGTACGTATGTATGCATGTACAGTACATACATGTATGTACATATACGTATGTACATGAAACATGAATTTATTACAAAGCACACAGACCACCCCTCATGCATACCTGACAGTTGTCCTCTGCTGCTATCGAATGGACTAGAGACATGAAGAAAACAGAACAGCAGGAGATTATACAATGATCTTACAGAACAGATATTACAAGACCAACAAGGTTAGTGTTACTACATGTATGACACACATGTATTTGTATTAATAGTATAGTATTTCTTTGTGAGCCATTACAATGAGATGAAGCGTCGCTGTAGTTTAAAGCTTGAATGTATAAAAGTACATACGTACGTACGTATGGATACACATGGTCTCGTGGATAGAATTTAGGGTATTCCAGTATGTACAGTATGTAATATCGAGATGTGATGAACACTGCGAAAATGGTTGAACGGCTAGGTGTCGTCATATATCACAAATTCAACGTAATTCACTAGCCAAATAATTTTTACACCAAACGTTTCGACAATCTCACAATCTGTATTCCATACCACTAAAGAAGACAGCAGTTAGCTGTCGAAACGTTTGGTGTAAAAATTATTTGGCTGATGAATTACATTGAATTTGTGATACATGTGATGAACACGTTTACCACATATGAACCAATAACAATAAAGTGATCAACAATAACAGCAGTGGGAAAGAGTAGGATAACAATCACAGCGGGACAATAACAACGATAATGTTTACACATTTGTCAAAAGTGTGGTGAGAAACATTGTTATCCACTCACAGTTCTGGAAGATCTCTGGATACGGGGTTGGCATGTTGGAGGTCGTCGGTGGTGTCGGTAACCTTGCAGAATCCAACGCTACCACTGGAGGAGACTCCGTACACATACTCACGCTTATCATCCCTGTGTTGGGAGTCAACAGAATGTGTACATATTATGTGTGTATTGAATTCTCGCTAATCTTTATCCATCAAACTTTTTTATCCGCCACAAATTTCTGAGTACCTAATGTACAACTTACTACTACAAGTACTAATGAATATTCAGTTAATTTGCCATATTTTTGAAGAACGAATTGCCGGATATTAACGAGAATTCACCGCATGTGTGTACATAAGGAATGTATTAAAATAAACACTTATGTGGGTAGGGGTCTGTAGTGAATGACAGACAATGAAGACTAGTTTATTATAAAGTTTGAAATGATGAAATATCAATCACTCCCCTTACGTAGTCACGTCTATGAACACCACGCCCACCATGTAGTCACGACAACACACTAACGTACCACAATGTAATGTAGATGATTTCTCCCTCCCGCAAATCCATTAGGTCATCTTCAGAGGATTGGACCGTTACTAGGGAAACCAACTTCTCAACCTCAATCTGTGTAGGAGTCGTCAACAAGACACAACAGTAACACCTGTGTGCTGGGACCATTTAGGGGAAGAGTAAAGTGTTCTTTACCAAAAAGGAGTCCATCAATGTAACACAGATATTGTACTGGATAATTCAAAAAGGGTCAATCAGAACTGGTGGTCTCTATGTACAGGTGGTCCCTGTGTACAGGTGGTCTCTATGTACAGGTAGTCTTTGTGTACAGGTGGTCTCTATGTACAGGTGGTCCCTATGTACAGGTGGTCTCTATGTACAGGTGGTCCCTATGTACTGGTGGTCTTTGTGTACAGGTGGTCCCTATGTACTGGTGGTCTTTGGGTACAGGTGGTCTCTATGTACAGGCGGTTTCTGTATAAAGGTGGACTTTGTGTGTAGGTACTCATGGACAGGTTGGACTGTATCACTGCACTCACCTTGGATAGCCTCTCGAGGATTTCCTTGAAGGAGGGCCTAAATGAAGGGTCGGGACGCCAGCACTCAGCAATGATCTTGTAGAAGGCAGTAGAGCACAACTTGGGACGACCGAGACGGTTGCCCTTCCTTAAGTGATCACAAACCTAGAGAACCCAATGTATCAGATGATTCACACAAAACAGTGCAGCACACAGCATACCTACATACACACATACATACATGGGTATACAAAGTATATACTACGTATATAATACACCATTAAATACACTCACACAGTGCATACTGTACGTATGTACGTATGAATATAAAGTGTGCACATGTAGTCCAACTTGGTTGGCAAGTACATACCTACGTAGTTGGGTGCACAAATCTGTACTTCTCATCAGAGGTATGTAGTACTGGTTGACATAGTGTACATGAGCTAGTGACTAAGTGAAGTGTACATACATGTAGACCAGTAGTAGTAATAGCCAAGGTACGCACTTACTAAGAAAGTTGCAAGTGTATGTACGTACATACGTATATGTGGTATGTTGCGTGGGCGACTTCAAAAGAAAAGCGGTGCACACATTGGTGATGTGTGCACACTTCTATGATGTACGCACACTTCATTCTATGTTGCAGTGTGGATAATTGGTTATTTCCTATTCACATGTCTACTAATTATTGCTCAACCAAATTACATACATGTACATACATACATGTGTGCTCATGTGTGTACCTGGATGTAGCTTCACTCACACACATGGAATGTGGATATGTAGCACACAACATGTGGGAGTGAATCCGACACACTGACCTGCTATGTACCTCAATTCATGTGTGTACATAAACACAGACACACTACACTAACAGTACATGAAACACAATAAACACATATGTATTCACGCGATACACAACCACTGTGTGGACACAAACCAATATGAACGTATGTAATAGCTCAAGCACCTCTCAGAATCTGTAGCAGATATACAGACACCTTTACCTAATTGATACCGAGGGCGAAGCTTGAGGTGTCAATTAGGTAAAGGTTTGTGTATATCTGCTACAGATTCTCGAGAGGTACTTTAGTTATATACATACATACATACATACATGTAATAGCTAAAGTACCTCTCGAGAAGCTGTAGCGTATATACAGACACCTTTGCCTAATTGATACCAAGGGCAAAGCCTGAGGTGTCAAGTAGGCAAAGGTGTCTGTATCCGCTACAGCTTCTCAAAAGGTACTTTGTTATTATGTGGTATGTTGTGTCAATCAGACGCTATTAATTTTGAAAGCACACCTATGGTTGAGCAATGATCAGTAGACGTTTAAATAGGAAATAACCAATTATCCACAATGCAACATCGAATGAAGTGTGTGTACATCAGGGAAGTGTGCACTACTTTTCCTTTGAAGTCGCCCATGGAACATACCACATACATATAGTACACATATACGTACATACGTACATGTAATAGATAAATCCCTCTTTGGGTTGGTACAATTCCCATGTACCGACCCAAGGAGGGATTTATCTATTATGTATCCTGGCAACTAGAGGTGTATCAAAATAATTCAGGTTTTGTCAAAAAGTACATCAAATTGACCTGTTCTGAGCTAGTACATGGGAAAAGTACATAGGTCAGTTACTTTAATGTTACCTTCGACCAGGATACATGTACAGTGGAACCTCTATTAAAGGACTCTCCCAATAAAGGACACCATAAAAATTACCTCCCTACAAAGGACACTCTGTAAGGCACCAAAAATAGACTGTCCCATAGTGCTAATACATTTTTCACCTCTGAAGAGTGGACAATTTCTCTACAGTGGAAAAATTACCTGGTCCCAATGCGTCCTTTATAGAGAGGTTCCACGTACCTAATACATCCACAGTAGACAGGTACGTAGCTTAGTAGGCAGGTAGGATGGCTCAATATAATAATTCAGGTTTTGTCAAAAAGTACATCAACTTGACCTGTTCTGAGCTAGTACATGGGAAATGTACATAGGTCAGTTCCTTTATTGTTACCTTCAACCAGGATACATGTATTTAATACATCCACAGTAGACAGGTACGTAGATTATTAGGTATGTAGGATGGCTCACTTCATGCATATCCAGTCCTCTCCATGGGGTCCTTCCCTGGGAGAATATCTCCCACATAGTGACACCGTAGCTCCACACGTCAGAGGAGGTGGAGTACTCGCTGTGAGTGAGGGTCTCCATTGCCGCCCTGCACACGACACAAGAACAAAACAAGACTTTATGTAAGAAAATCTATGCATGCACAGTATGTTGAGATGCAAATAAAATGGAACAGTATTTGTGCATTTATATGTAATAGTTATATCCTGACATGGTGAATGATAGACAAATTATACAGAAAAATATGCACATAGTTCAATACAACGTGTTATATGCAATAGAAATGTCTTTACTAATTTCCTGCCTTGTTCTCACGCAATTAATCTTAACAAAGAAACCTGTCTGGTAACCTGTGCTGTATCACTGACCTGTGCTACATGGCTTGAGTATGAACAGTTTTTCATTTGATCTACCCCTCAACCAGGATACAAGAAATAGTTATATCCTGCCTAGGTGTGCTGAAACAGATACGTATTTAGTGGTTAAGACATGGGCACGAGGGCATTATGACATATAAAATACTGAGTCCCGCGGACGCGAAGCGCCCAAGGGCGAGTGTATTTTATATGTCATAATGCCTGAGTGTCCATGTCTTAACCATTATAGCATCCGTTGCTAACGCTTTATACTGTTGCTAGTGCTTTATACATTATAAAATTGCTGTATAATAGTACTGTTTCTATGGTAACAGATGCTATAAAGTGCTAATCAATTACCGCTCGAGGACGATACAGAGAAAAAGTGTACACACATTAGCACTGGAGAACAGGTCACTGATGCATGAATGGGAAACAGCACAGTTCACCAGACAGGTTTCATTGTTGGGATTAGTTCATTGCCAACACAGCAGGATATTAGTAAACACTTTCCACAGTGCAGAATATTTCACATTGAACTCGTTGTGCACATTCTGTATGAATGGTCTACAACTATCAAATACACAAATATGTACACTCTTAGCTAAAGACATTCCTGGGTTAGGTGAGCTTGCATGACAGTAACTGTACATAGTAACCAGTACATTACGTACACACGTATGCACATACATACACAGGCACACACACTGAATATGTATAGTATATGATGTCTAAAATACGTACATACTGCATGTATGTACACACACACCACATACATATGTATGCATATGATAAGGCTTCATACAGTATCCTCACATATGGAGAGTGCATGTATAGTATATGCACATACCAAGGGTAGGAGACCTTGTAGGAAGCTACAGTGAGACTCATGAGCTGGGGTTGGGTGGCCTCTGTCACTCGAGCCATGCCAAAATCACAGATTTTCACCTGCAGATGTTCCGTAGTGGAAGAGGTATGTAGATATGCACACACAAACACACAAAAGCACACAATCACACACACACACACACACACACACAAACACACAAAAGCACGCAATCACACTCACACACATTGTTTAGAAAGTACGTATGTACACATATGTACTGTACATACATGTGTATGTACAAATGTACGTACTTACAAAAGTTGTAATTTTGTATATACAGCACACACACACAGTGGACTCACCGTGTCATGTTGACTCAGTAGCACATTTCGAGCTGCCAGGTCGCGGTGTACGACCTTGTGTCTGGAGAGATAGTCCATCCCTCTGGCTATCTGCAAGCAGTAGGACTTGATCATTTCGATATTGATCTTGTAGCCCTCCTTTAAAAGATGGTCCAGTAGAGAACCTCCGGGAGCCAACTCCTCCACCTACATATGTGCACAAGAGTTGACAGTACAACATATGTAGCATGAGATGTAAGCAAGTACTCTACTGTCCCTCGGTTTGGACCAGGCAGGATAGACAACAATGGCATACGTACGTATGTATGTATGTATAACAGGAACCAGAGTGTTGTTACTCATGGGGGATCTAGGAGGAGGCACTACAGGAACTATGCTGGATCAACTTTGTTACAGTAATACACTGGTACTCCAGTGTGTCTCCTCTTCTCCTGAGATTCCCTACTTTTGTGCAACTCCTGTACATCTTCACATAATGTAGTCCAACTTGCTTAGAAAGCACTTACATACGTATGTACAGACGTACATGTACCGTACATATATGTATGTGTACATACATTTGTACATACAACTCCTCCAGTGAATTGCTTTGGCCACCACATGCACCCTAGCACAAGTTACCATACAAACATATATATTTACCAGCATTGGCTGTTTGTCGATACTCAATCCATAGAGTTTGATAACATTGGGATGCTTTATCTTCACCAGTGACTGGTACTCTCTGACTAGCACTCCGACCTCATTGAGTGGGATCGTCTTGATGGCCACAGACATCTATGAACGTATGCATTCATGGAGGTGTGTACTTAAACTGTGAAGGAACTTATGTACATAATAGATATGTATGAACATGCATCAGTGTAGTACAACCTGAAATGCTTAGCTTGTACGTACTAGCACACAACAACCTGTACTAGCACACAACAACCTGTACTAGCACACAATAGCCTGTACTAGCACACAACAGCCTGTACTAGCACACAACAGCCTGTACTAGCACACAACAGCCTGTACTAGCACACAACAGCCTGTACTAGCACACAACAACCTGTACTAGCACACAATAGCCTGTACTAGCACACAACAACCTGTACTAGCACACAACAGCCTGTACTAGCACACAACAGCCTGTACTAGCACACAACAACCTGTACTAGCACACAACAACCTGTACTAGCTCACAACAACCTGTACTAGCACACAACAGCCTGTACTAGCACACAACAGCCTGTACTAGCACACAACAACCTGTACTAGCACACAATAGCCTGTACTAGCACACAACAACCTGTACTAGCTCACAACAACCTGTACTAGCACACAACAACCTGTACTAGCACACAATAGCCTGTACTAAACACACAACAACCTGTACTAGCACACAATAGCCTGTACTAGCACACAATAGCCTGTACTAGCACACAACAACCTGTACTAGCACACAACAACCTGTACTAAACACACAACAACCTGTACTAGCACACAACAACCTGTACTAGCACACAATAGCCTGTACTAGCTCACAACAACCTGTACTAGCACACAACAACCTGTACTAGCACACAACAACCTGTACTAGCACACAACAACCTGTACTAGCACACAATAGCCTGTACTAGCACACAACAACCTGTACTAGCACACAACAACCTGTACTAGCACACAACAACCTGTACTAGCACACAACAACCTGTACTAGCACACAACAACCTGTACTAGCACACAACAACCTGTACTAGCACACAATAGCCTGTACAATCTCAGTCTAACAACCACCGACAAGCTGTCAATACTCACTTTATGCCCGTTGTTATTCCACTGCCCACTGTGTACACTACAGAACTCCCCCTTGCCCAGTGGCCTCCCTAACGTGAGGTGTTCTGACGGAATGAGGACCTCGTGAGGCTCAGCTACGTAAAGGTTCTCGCCTTCCACAGTCTCCTCCACCGGGTGCTGCATTCTTTCATTGGCAAGCCTCCATTTTTCAGATTCTTTGTTAAACTTCTTTGTGGCTGACTGTACACAAAGTATACACACAACACACATAAATTAATAATAAATATTCATACACAGTTTGACTTGCTTAGTAGGCACCCCGGTAAGTACATACACTCCACCCAATCCTTAGTACATGTACACTACGTAAACCAGTATACTGTGAGTAAGTACTTAAGATAAGAAGTACAGATTGTATACTAATCTATTTGTGTTGTACATACATACATTGATCCAACACTAACACATTTCCAGTGATACTACAAATGTCATGGTATATAAATTTCCTGCTACAAATATTGTACAAATGACCACAGCAGAAGATTTTCGCATTTTTTACCTCTGAGTGCTTGTACTCAGTGTAGCATGACACAAACAGTAATTATGTGACTCTCAATATTGTCAAACTTCAGTGAAAACACTTTACATGAAAATCTGTGCATGTGATAAGTCCATTAATACATGATACACTGCTATTTAAGTTTTCATAGATCTGATAGAGGCCAATCTTTTCACCTTGCCCTCTTCACTCAACACTGTTTAACTCAAACACCAGAGGCAGCTCTATCGATGATGCTACCAAGTGAAATAATGTACTAGACAGTGATTTAGGATCTTTTTACTCTCACATTTGACTTGTAAACTAGTTTTCAAGAATGTTTCTTTGACTGCTTTGCAGCTGCCTTTTAAATGATGATGAAACTGTCAACTGACTTTTGGACGGCATTATACAAAATGACTCCCATTGATCAAATTTTTACACTAGTCTGGGTACACATGGGTGAATTTGGGAGAATAAGTGAAGGTGAAAGTACAGCCGTTACTCAAAATTAATGAGCATTAACAATTCTGGAACTAAGTGGAAAAATGAGTTGTGGTTACACCAGGGACAAAATAGAAGCCAGGTGGAATCCCTTGACAGGTAGTGGGCGTGTGAGTATGGGTAAGTCTAAGAGATGCTGTTAATATGCAAGATGAATTGGTCACCACCATCTGATAGTGGATGTTAGCCATAGCTTTGATACGATTTTCACCATATACATTAGTAAACTGCACAAAATCACCTTTTTCTTCATAATAAAACCCTCGAAGTTTTGAGCGAGCTTCTTCTTGACGCGATCTATCTCTGGCCCTTTGAACCCAATGGCTCGGAGACTGTCATCGCTCGTGGCTTTCAAGTGACTTATCGTCGTCACTCCCTCCTTCACGAGTTTACCGTAGTATTCAGACAAGTCGTAATGATCCAGGAAGTTGAAGAGTATGCGGCTTTTCTCCTTGTCATCCTGTGCCGCCATTTTAAAAGTTCCCCGGAAAGTAGAATCGGATGACGTCATCTACATCTCAACGTCATTAGTGGTCACCGGTTTCCCGTGATTAATTTTTTGCATATAATTGCACGCATAACACTAAAAAGCAATATTAATTTGTACATTGTGGCCAAAAAGAGAGCTGTGTGAATGACCAATATGTGTACATGCCTACATGTTGAAAATTGAACAGGGTTAACAGTAAATCAACACTAATGTGCACATTACCATTTTATGACATACACTGAAAATGACAGTCACACATGTTGGTGTATACACATACAGTGTGACAATCATTGTGTAGCAATCCATAGCATTGGAACACATCAATACAATGTCCACGATAAAGAAGTAAACATGCCAGGAACTGATCATGGTTGTGATATATAATGTGTAACATTTGCTCGGCTTGATAAATGTGATGGGCAATACATATAGCTACTTACAACTGCGTACATCAAGCTACCACACTTTCAGACATGCAGCAGTATCAGTTTATTCAACATACATTGTAATAAGCTGATTAATGTATAAGAAATCATGGGAATTTGCCTCACACATAATTAGAGCACATAATATTATTGTGAGAGTGATGTATACTTCAATGTTAGTTGTTGAGCATATAAGGTTATAGGTGATAATCGCAAGTAATAATAATATGTATACAAACGAACTGTGCTAAAACGTTGCATTGGTTAACTAGCAGGTTGTAGTGAACTTGGAGTATTGGTACCTGTTAGCAACCAGGTCACTAACAATATAGTCCGAGGCGGTACCAGCTATGATGCTTGGTCCCTTGTAGCTGGTGTACAGGCACGGACCAGGTCCAGCGATATCATATGATGCTGAGTACAAGGCAGCAGGAAAGGAGTAGTCTGGTTTGGCTTGCGACAGATCAGGGATGGCTGTGGTGTTGGCAGATGGCCCCCAGATCTGGACAGTGTAGAGTGGCACATGAGAGAATAGAGTGTAGTCCTCACAGTCAGGACGAGTCACATTTGTTCGAGCCTGCCAAAATTGACCTATGTCATACGAAATTGACATAAGAGATTTTACGGAAGAGTAATATGGTATCTTTGGACATGGTGACTAATGAGCTAGGAGAGTTGACAGATAAAAAGATATAATATGACTACTTATCTTTTTGGAGATAACATTGACATGAATGCATAACAATGGCACAGCTAGTGATATCACATACGTACCAAGTAACCCATGAGCATTCTGATCTCGAAGCGATATAGGAATCAACAGATCCAGAGCTTCAGCATCGAGAAATCCATCTGAACGTTTGGTGCATCTTACGTCTGCTATGCTGTAACCTTTGCTAGAGGTAACTCTCCACACATTTGGCATGTGAGATGAACCAACAGACCTCACATGTGCATGTTGTCCAGTATTGTTATGGGTAGAAGCATTCTGTCCGTTGACAAATGCGATGCACTCTTTGCCATGAATTGTCACATTTGTACAAGGTCCATTGGCCCCTCCCACTACAATACCAATGTCTGACATGTAGTACTGTCCACTGAAGAGCATATAGTGTGCGTTGATGATGAGGTTTGGACTGGAGTAAAGGTTGACTGTGGTATTTGGGGTTATAAACACCTCGTAGCACAAGTGGCTTGTACGATTCAATTCAACTGCTGAGTTGTAGTTGAGCATCAGAGGAGCTGTGAACCTGTTACTGCTCAAACGTAGGAAGACCTCAGAGGATTTCACAAGTGAGGAGCTAAATAGAGTGCCTGCATGGAGAGAACAATTATTTTTGGGAGTGGGCAATCGTGAAAATGCATATGATGTGACATGTTGGTCATAAACAATGTGTGATGTTTATGGATGGCAACATGTTTGTTTTGTTTGTTTGCAATAACATTATCACTACCACTGCAGCCGAATGTAGTACATATTACACGAAACACCCCAGGTGACCAATTTGAATCCTTATCTCTTAATGAACAATAATGTGCTATGATGATCAAATCACTCATTAAGAAACATTAAATGCATGCTGACATTAGCCCACTGTACTAGGGATTGAATAATATTGATTATTTTAATAGGGCTGGAAAGGCATTCACTGCATATGTTTCCCAGCACAATCAAAAATGTATATACGTATGCATATGTACTATCCAGTATGCCAACAATACGTAAGAGTAGACATACAGCTAGGCTCACCAACTATGGGAGCAAGGTAGTTCTCGGATGCTGGTAAGGGAAGTCTCTGAACGAACCCACGACATGCCTCATCTGGTGTTTTGAGGTCCTTACAGCACACGAGGAATGGCCATACATCCTGGCTGAAGTGGTCAAAGTAGCCACTTCCTTTGATCGGATGCAGCAGTAATCCACCACTAGGTCTTCTAACTTCCAGTGAACCAGAACTGTTGTAGCAACATTGAACTGTGTGTATGCTTGCATATCCACCCCTGATGGATGTAGATATAAAAGATTACATCGTTTCGAATCAATATCACAGTGCAATGTATCAAGTAGTGCACGGGTAACGCACACATAACATTGTACTGCATTGTGCAACAAACAATGTATATAGTATATAGGATCATTTACTTACACTTGTATGCATAAACTACTCCATAATTGAACTGTCTACTTAACTAATTGGTTCAAGATAAAAATGCTTAATTTCTATAGTACTTTGGAGATATTGTTTACCTTTGTGATGGTCTGAAGCACACACTTGCTCCTGGGTTTGTATAGCAGTTGAAGTGTGCTTTGGATCCCTCCACACATCCGGGATCAACCTCAAGATTTGTGTCAGCAAAAGCTTGATAGGCATTTTGTGGACATGGGGGTACAGAGTTAACAAGTAAAGTACTGTATCTTATATTACGACAGCCTTCACCCGGACTGACACTTTGATTGGTTGGAATGTACGACATCAGGGGTGTACTAGCAAACACCTCTATCCCATTGACAACAGCTGTGACTCGAATGAATATCAGTGAGGGTGGAGGATTGCTATAGTCTCCAGGGTTTGCAGGTCTAAGACGAAGAGTAAGCTGGACCCATCCATCAATGGTAAAGAACCTACCATTAACGAGGGAATGCATATCGACCGTTCCCCATCCTGATGTATTACGGGCTGTGGGTTCCTTATACCAAACTCCAGGTCCAGTGAAGTGTACATATACCCCAACCTGTGCTATAGAAATGCCAGGAATGTCATCAGTACCAAACTGCCTCTCGGGATCCCATGTCAAACACAACAAATCATTGGTTTTCAACAGAGGCGAACTGAAAGGCCCACGGCAATCCATGTTTTGCACTCGAAGAGATCCATCAATGAAAATGGTTGGTTCCTCTACCAGAAATAAACAGTACATCTTCAAGAATAATTCTTCACTTCATGGATGTGCATGGACACTCACCCACTCTATACTTTCCAGTGAATCCTGTTTTACAGTCACCAATTAACAGAGTCACATTCTTCACTCCTGCACTATTCGAACTGAAGAGTGGCACAGGACACAACACAGCGCTGTTCACAGGTACAGCTCTAAATGTACAATTTGTGTATAACACCTCATTTTCGCCTTCAAACTGTAGTCTAATCTTTTGATTCTCAAGTTGCCGTTTTAGAGATGGTCCTGTTACAGTAAGTATTCCTCCACCTTGTATTGTCCCATGAGATGGCGAGATACATAGATCGCCTATGAAATAAGGCAAGTAAAATAATATTGTTATTACATTTTGCATTATTTGTTCAATGATTATAAACCAATATAGACAGATCGAATACTATCATTCATAGTATCACATCAAAGCGCATTTGATAGGACATTGTATAATCATTTGAAATGTATATAAATTTCTCTTACCGTCATGGCACATAATATCTGTATTGTCTGTACTCTCATCCCTACTACTCAATTCATCATCCTCAGTAATGAAGTCACTATCATCAATACGATACACCAGTTGTCCCGGTACGCCAACATTAGTAGCATTGACAACTTGAACCACTTCATCAGTGAGAGAGTGCTCATATTTGATGGACCTCACTCCATCACCAACGTTGATACCCACCATGGCTGGGGTACCTCCAAACCCATCACTTCCCCGACTAGCATCACCAGTGACCCATTCTATCTTGGCATAGTTGAATATGGCAAAGGAGAACAGTCCATCAGTAGTCACCACCACCTGGAAGGTGTTCGACTGTTTGGAGGGAATTACATAACTTTACGAGCATAGAAGCTGTTTGTATTAAGGAATGACATTGCATGCCGTGACCATACTCACGCGACACACACTAAACCTACAAGTACCCAGTATAGTAAGTATACGTAAGGAAAGGTTTGTCATTCTAGTTTGTCAATGTATAGTCAACAAAACGTGTGTTGTATAGAGTATATATTGACTAGCATTATTATTAATAATGTTTATTATAATTTAAGTTATTTGCTGAAGACATACACTGCATACAGTGAAGTCTATAGAGCCCTATGTACGCACTGTACATATATATTACACAGTGTGATATACAGGAAGCTTGCCATATTGTGATGTAATTCATAGTAGCCAACATTGTGCCAGGTTGCTACAAGGGCCCATTTTGGAGTGAACTGACTTGAGGAAAAACATGATCTGCTACTGACAGTTGATACATTTACTTTGTCAGTAATCCTCTTGATCATCTCCAGATCTGTCTGATTATCAGTACTTCTGAAGTACACTCTACCAGGACCTTCTCTGGTATCGACATCAGCCCAAAACGGAGCTATCAAAGCTGGTCGTTGGTCCATCCCTTCAGGGGGTGCAAGTGGGAAGTCTTGTGGTGTGTAGTCCACAACCACAGATTCAAATGACAACAAACCATTGCTGCTGATCTGGGGAACATAAACATATATTATATAACACATTTATATATAATTATATTTTACATACATATGAACATAACATCCTACCATACATAGGAGGCCTTGCGCATGGGTGTGAGAACATGCAGTGTTTGTGTTACAGTTAAATAAACAGATAATTGGTATAATTGTAAACAATTTTACTAATTGAATGTGTTAAGGGCAAAACTGGACACACAAGGCTATTGTGCACAAACACGGTATAAAGACAGAAGAAGAAATTATGGTAGTTTTCGATCAGGTGTGCACGTATGCAGCACACAGAATGAACTATGACACACACAATCACAAACAAAATTTATATATGAGTATCTGCCAAGTTAAAGGGGATCTACATCTGTGCTAATTCCTAAGTCTCACATGGATTGAACTGTAAGATCTGTCAGAAAATGGCAATCTTGAAGGAGCAGTGAGACTTTTGATATTGTCGTCATTTGCAAGGAAGATGCTGTCTCCATTTCCTTCTCCAAAGGGAATGAAGTTATCCACTTGGAGACCATAGGAATTGCCCAACAGCATTACAAGGATTATCCACCTCATCTCAGTCAATCCAGATTTCCACCCCTAGACGTAATAAGAACATGAAAGCAAGCCTTTATTATACAATGGGATCAGTACCAGCATACCACACACATTGGAGAGCACGTGAGAAGAATATTTTAACTATGAAATTGAGTTTGATCACAAATCAACTGACCGGTATGGAAATAATGTCGGTATAGACCACTTCTCAGTGCCCACTGTGATAACATGCGGACTGTTATAATAACAAGTTGTATCAATATACATATTAATGGTATATAAGGGCTTGAAATGTTGCCATTATGTCAAAGTTATTGTTACTGCTACTGTACAACACACATGTAGTACAGTCATACACTTTCATCACAATCTGTAAGTGTTTGGTGTACAATAGCGAGTATCATATATATAATTCTAGTATGACTAACATTTGATATACGTAATTGTTGACATAATACACACTGAGGGATTAATTATGCAATTCTATGTGCAGGTATATAGCAAGTTTCCCATTCAAATTTTTAATCCACTGACGGTTTGTCCTACTGATGGCAATACACCGCAAATTCAGTAATTTGTGCACAGTCATCATCTCATTTAGATTCAACAGCGAACACATTGAGTAATATTAGAACAAATACAAATGTATGTACAAATCATCATATTAACACCATAGGCGAGGAGTTTGAGGACTATTTTCAGAATGACAAATACAGTGAGCCCACACATTCAGACCCAATATCTCATCTATCAATACATACATATATATGTACATACGGATATACAGTGAATTCTTGTTAATCCGTCACAATTCATTATAAAGAACATGGTGGATTAACAAGTTTGGAGGATTAAATGGATATTCATTGGTACATGTACATTATAATGGTACTGGGAAATTGTGGCAGATTAAAAGGTTTGGCGGATAAAGCGACGGTGGATTAACAAAAATTCACTGTACATACATACTATTGCATACATACATACATACATAATGTACTACTGTAACATAGTAAGTTATATGAAGCATGTTTAGTGTCTTACAATGATTTGGTCATCTCTATCATCTGAAGAGTTGCCAGGAATAACAATCAACTGAGAGAATCTCCTCTAGATATTGAGTGTGGAACTTACTGTTGGCATGGTTGATTCACGTGTCTCGATTCACCTACTCATAGGTTATACCCATTTAAATTGAATTGAATTATTCTTAATATTAGCTTCTTATACCTGATTCAGAAGTGGGTTTATGTACACGGTTAGCATATTAACCTGGCTTTGGTGGACAGATACTTAACGTGGTACAAAACAGCTCTCACCGCCTTACGATAAACTCACCAATATATCGTGCAAATGGATTACGGTAAATACTTGAGAAAGTCGATCTCTCCACGGAAAATGGATGACAAAAAGGCTCTGAAGTGATGGGACGACGCAGATGACTGATATCAATTGGGTCAATTCAGTACACGTACATGTGTTAAAGTGGGAAAATGGGATCACCTGGCGCTAGTAACTGATTGAACTTCTTGATTGTTCCGAGGCAGTGACGAGCGAGCGTATCTGGTATTCGTACAGTATTGCACCGATTAGTTGACTCCTCCCTTTGCGTGCACATCTCGTTTGTTGGCGGGGGAGCGCGTTTGCTTGATTGCGCAATCTTGCATGCGTTAACTGAAAATGGCCACCATCTATTTCTTAAGTTACACTCTTTGCAAGTATGTAGTGTGATTGTGATTGAGGCAAAGAGAACTGTAATACATTCTATAGGTTTGACATCACTGTCGAATGACCAATAACAATAATATTTATCATGAGCATTGATGTAAAAATATTCACCAAAAATACATCCATGATAGCTACAGTCATGTTCAAATTCATCCTCATTAAATATGCACTGTGGTTAGCTGTGAGTCACAATGTACAGACCATCGGTTATGCAGCATGTGTACATTTGATAACACTCTTGTTGCCACGGCAGTGTGTTTGGAGAGTGATACAGTTAAGTCACATGCATACCAGTTTGTGGATGAAATTGAGTGCACATTTACATTCACATAGTCCTATATAGCATAATATTATGGTTAAATCTATATTATGTTATACCAAGTATGTGATACTAAAATAAACATAATATATATTGGCAAATAAATACGATGACCATTCAAATCATGCATGTATTCATTCATGGAAATCGAATATTGTATTACATACTCCCAATCCTCATAATTACATGTCAAATTGAAAATGGCACGCACATCAAGTGTATGTGTTATACAAAGTTTTCTAGTCTAGGTCCATCACACACACACACACACACACACACACACACACACACACACACACACACACACACACACACGCACACACACACACACACACACACACACACACACACACACACACACACACATGCACACGTTGTCAAATTTCCAGTCACTCATGCACATCTGATGGTGAACCTGGAGTACTGGTATCGGGTAGATGACAGATTACCCACGATATAGTCTGAGGCGGTACCAGCTATAACACTTGGTCCCTCGTAGCTGGTGTACAGACATGGACCGGATCCAGCAGTGTCCCAGGACTTGGAGTACAGGATGACAGGAATGGTTCGGTTGGAGTTACCTTGTGAAGACCCATCATCCTCAGTGGCATTGGTAGGGAGCACAACCTTGTAGAGAGGCAAGTGAGAGAAGAGGGCAAAATCCTCACAGTCAGGATGAGTCACTGTAGCAGGAACATTCCAAAATTGGCCTTATAGGAAAAGAAAGACATTTGGGCATATTATGTCAATAACCAGCAACTATGCATCCATACATATAGCATAGAAATGTACATAATATAGAATGTATACTGTTTTCTCCCTTATATTATAATTATAATATTATAATATAAAGAAATACCACACTGCTGATGCTCAGTTCACTCATGTACATACCTAATAGTCCATGGAAGTTGAGATGAAGAAGAGAAATTGGAAGGGACAAACTGAGGGCGTTTGCATTTGAAAAATGCTTCTGGTCCCGCCCACACGCTACCCGTACTATTATCCGATCATCTACAGAGGAGGTGATTGTCAATGTACCATTTGCTGAGACACCTTTGGTGGCTGTAATCTGAATATTATACTGCCCCAGTTGGTAAGATGCAGATAGAATACGTTTTCCATTGACTTCAATTTCACACTGGCTAGTGTTGGCTGTTATGGTGGTACACTCTACATCAGTTCCTCCAACCACGATACTGATAGAGGACATATAGTAGTGTCCTGCACCGAACCTATACTGAGCATTTATGGTCATGCTTGGGCTGGAGAACAGGTTGACTGCAGCATGAGGAATCACGTACAGTTGGTAGCACAGGTATGTAGTGCGATTCAGATTATTTGATGAGTCCGAGGTGAGGTTCAGTGGAGCAGTGAACCTGTTGTCTCTCAGGGTCAAGAATGTTTCAGGACGTCCTTCAGATATCGAAGAGCTATCAAACTGGAAATCTACAGCATTCAATGAAATATTACAAAAAACAAAATATACATGAGCTGGATAAAATGATCATAATTATTATACTTACCATACAGCTACATACAACATATTAAGTATAAGTGGAGAATTAATCATAGTGACCAACAACCACAAGCCACAAAGGTTTAGTGGTTAGTGAGACTCACATCCTTTTGCTGTCATGTGATTATCATTCTCCATCAGCAATACAAAGCAGTATGAACCATATTCAGATGTTATGACTCATCAAACAAAACTAGGATAACCATAATATTATTATAATAATTATGATTCCACTGCTTGAGTAGGTTGTTGATTTGAATGGATATTGGTCACCGTGGCAATAATCATGGATGCAAGCATCACTAATCAAAAAAGTCCTGTGGCTTGTTGTTGGTTGCCAATGTAATTTCCCACTTACTCATTGACAATATTAACCCCTAGTCAAACCTTAATTGGCTAAACACACAATATCCCAATCAAATTGTCCCATGATGCTGTACTTACCTGGTCCTACAGTATACTGTCCAGAATACCCTGTGGTACAGTTATCAATCAACAGGGTTACATTCACAATTCCAGCAGCGTTTGGACTGAACAGTGGAGTAGGGCAGTAAACTACCCCCTCTTCAGTTTGGTAGCTACACTTTGTGTATAAAACCTTATCCTGTCCTTCAAATACCACTTTAATCTTATCACGATTGTGTGTTAAGTGAACCTGAGGTGGTCCAGTAACACTGAGTAGCCCTGCACTGTGCAGAGTGCCATGTGAAGGCGAAAGACAAAGTATACCTGCAGCATAAATCAGTAAAATTTACTGAATCAGCAAACATGGTTAAGAACCATTCCTTGAGAGAAACAAACAATCACATTTACACAATTATGCTAAGATCAGAGGTGATTCTTAATATAGATAATGTAGTGTCAATATTATACCACAATGAGATTACCTGTGTCACATTTGTCACCAGATCCACTGCTGGACATCTCGTCGTCAATCCGATACACCAGTTGTCCTGGTACACCAACGTTAGTAGCATTGATAACTCGAACCACTTTATCAGTGAGAGAGTGCTCATATTTGATGGACCTCACTCCATCACCAACGTTGACACCCACCATGGCTGGGGTACCTCCAAACCCATCAATTCCCTGACTAGCATCACCAGTGACCCATTCTATCTTGGCATAGTTGAATATGGCAAAGGAGAACAGTCCATCAGTAGTCACCACCACCTGGAAGGTGTTCAGCTGGATAATAGAATGAGTCATTAATTGATATACAGTGCTCATTTAGTACATTGCCAAAAATTACATTATATAACTAACATAATTTCATCTGTAAATGCACTATTGTTCATGTAATATAATTCACAGGGTTTATCATGAAAGAAATCAACTTCAAGACGACTTTATGTGAATACGGTCTGCAGCTGGTCATAATACTTTTCATAAGGCCTAGTGGTTACTCTATAACTGGAACAAAATACACCAGAGGATAATTAGTCCATGAACTAACGTTTTGGTTGAATACTTATGACAGTGTACATTTTCAATCTCAGAGTACTTGGTACATTAGTAGTAAGCATGCACATTGCCATTAGCTAAGGCCAGTTACCTTATCATAGTTCAATTCATAATAGCCAACATCAAACCAGGTTACTATGAGGGCCCATTTCAGAGTGATTTGGCTAGCCAGTGGACATGATCCTCTGGGTGAGGGTACTTTGCTAATAATCCTCTTGATCATGTCCAGGACTGTCTGTTCATCTGTACTTCTGAAGTACACTTTACCAGGACCTCCTCTGGTATCAACATCAGCCCAAAACGGAGCTATAAATGCTGCTGTAACTCCGTCTTCTGGTTCTACAGGGAAGTCCAGGGGAGTGTAGTCTGAAACAGCAGACTCGAATGACAGGAGACCGTTGTTGTTGATCTATTAAATTGTGAAAAGGTATTGAGTGAAAATAGAGTAAATGGATCATTGGGAATTGGGATGCAAGTGGAACAGTACACCAGGTTGAAACTCAGGGTGGGAAGAGAGAGGTAGGTGGCTTAAACAGTAAGGTAGATTTGTATACTCAAATCAAATATGGATTATGTTTCTGACAATTAATTTCAAATAGGAGCACCATAAGTTCAAGACTGCAATGGTAATGATCGCATGATCCTTTCGGTGAGCCAAAGTATCTTATTCCCTACTGTTCATTGGCATTCAGAAACCATAAACACACTCACATGAATGGTGCTGTAATATCGGTTGAAAAACGGAAATCGTAGAGGCACTGTGATACTGGTGGTATTGTCATCACTGCTAAAGAATATAGTATCCCCACTGTGTTCTCCAAAAGGGATGAAGTCGTCCACATGAAGACCAACAGCACCACCAAATTGGATGAAGAAAAGAAAGGAGCTCAGTATCTCCATTATAGTAATCTATACAAAGAATGAACTATAGGAAGTATCAGATCTGAGTTTTATTCAATATTATTAACCATTAATTTTATTTTACTCTAACATCAAATTTCACTGCATTATCAATACTCCAGCAGTATTGAGCATCAGTGGTGTTATTATTATTATTATTATATGGCTTCGATCAGAAACCTGCATGGTGGGATAGACACAGCTTACTAAGTGGTCCAAGTTGTGGTCAAAATAAAGATGTACATAACAATCAGCTCTGATTAATAGTAAGATTTAAGGCTATTCAAACTATAATGAAGTTGGATAGAAGAATCCTATCCAACTTGATTAATTATAGGCTAAGCCAATCCTGCTGCACAAGTATGAACATAGACTTTACATACATGAGGCTGTCATATTCATTATTGTTTGTGCATGTGTGTACAGTATAATATAATCTATATTCATCAGTGTGATCAGAGACTCATCCCAACTAAGTACTCAACATTTAGTGCAATACTATAATCAAGTTGGATAGGAGGAATTCTATATCTGACTTGATTAATTCTAGCCAATCCTACTGTGCAAGTATGTACATAGACTTTACATGCATGAGCGTGTCATATTCTGTCATTGTTTGTGCATGTGTGTGAATATAATCTATTCATCATCGTGATCAGAGACTCATCTCAACTAGTATGTACTTAAATTTTACTGTAGACATGATAGTATCTTTGTCCTGAATCATCTATGATTATTCATAATTATATAATATTATAATATTATTATTATAATATGTACGTGATATTGATTCTGAGGCATTTAGCCGGTGGGGATTGGTCAGTATAATTATAGTCGTTGAAATTGTTCTCAAAACATCCTGGACCATCATAATCTACACTACCTAGTAATTTATCGGGAGTAAGTTCCCTAGTTTAGAAGAAATAACAACAAAAAATAACGTATCCTAATATAGGTGGTGGCCGATAATCGATGTTTTACTCTACCTTTATAATTAATCTCCACGTTATACAGTAATAAAAACAAAACTCACCGGTAAAGTCGAAACGATGAAATATTCGTGAAAACCTCTACAAGGACGATGGTACAACTGGGGCGCGCGCTACAATGATAGACCTTATTCAGAGACAGGACTTGCGTATGTTTGGAGAATTGAAATTACCTGGTCGACGCGGCACTGATTAAAATAAGGTTCTTGGTTGTTCAGAGGAATTAAGTAAAGTAATATATCGACGCTGTGAAATCCGATATGTTTAGTCTGCATGTGATTCTACGCCGATTAGTCGACTTCACTTTCAACCGTACCATTGATTTCGTTGACATCGGGAAGCGCGTTGGTAGCGGATATCGCAATCTAGCTTATAGAAGAAAATGGCTACCGCCTATGTGATGTTCATGTCATTGGATCTATAGCATTATTATAGGTTAATCAAGCAAGTATGCATGGTATAACAAAATGGAAATGTCCGAGGTAATCTTAAATCATGAAGCATTATTGAAAACATAACAGTACAATAAGAAAGAACACTAAGTAATAGAAAATCGTTTTTACGTATCCTGGCATGGATAGTTCAGCACACACCCAAACGCCTACAAATCAAGTATAAACCATTCTGGACCTACCACTAACTCTAAGTGTTCACATACATCTGATGGTGAACCTGGAGTACTGGTATCGGGTAGATGACAGATTACCCACGATATAGTCCGAGGCGGTACCAGCTATAACACTTGGTCCCTCGTAGCTGGTGTACAGACATGGACCGGATCCAGCAGTGTCCCAGGACTTGGAGTACAGGATGACGGGAATGGTTCGGTTGGAGTTACCTTGTGAAGACCCATCATCCTCAGTGGCATTGGTAGGAAGCACAACCTTGTAGAGAGGCAAGTGAGAGAAGAGAGCAAAATCCTCACAGTCAGGATGAGTCACTGTAGCAGGAACATTCCATAACTGACCTGAAGAAATTAAATATGCATATCAAAAATTTACTGTTGCATGCACATAATATCTTAATTATACAATCTACTTATAAGTACATACCTAGTAATCCATGGAAACTGAGGTGCTGAAGAGAAATTGGAAGGGATAGACTGAGAGTATTTGTAGCTGGAAAGCCCCTTGGGTTTCTCCCACATGTCACCTTTGCAATTATCCTACTTTGAACAGAGAACAGATTGGCCATCAGTGAACCATTAGACGGGGAATCCCCTGTTGATGCCACCTGTATTTCATACTGTCCCACAGTGTGAGATGGAGATGTGACGTGTTTACCGTTGATTTTAATTTGACATTGGTTGCTGTCGACAGTAATGGTGGTACACTGTGCATTAGCTTCACCTATCACAATACTGATGGATGAAACGTAGTAATGTCCACCATTGAGCATGTAGTGAGCGTTGATTGCCATGTCCGAGCTGGAGAACAGGTTTACTACAGTGTACGGGATGACGAAAACTCGGTAGCACAGGTATGTGGTGCGATTCAGATTATTTGATGAGTCCGAGGTGAGGTTCAGTGGAGCAGAGAACCTGTTGTCTCTCAGGGTCAAGAATGTTTCAGAAAGCTCATTCTTTCTTGAGGAGTGTTCAAACAAGAAACCTAAAACATGCAAAAAAACTTTCAGCATTGTTGTCACAATTCACAGCATACATATAATTTTAACGAAACACAAACTAAGAGGAAAATCATAATTATCAATATTATGAAATGTAGTGACTCCGTAAAATTATTTTAATATTAAGTTGGAATTATGTTTGTTCACCAATACCATATATTCAATTCATATATGTATGTAATCTGAATAATGCATGGGACAATAAAAGAGAAACTGTACTCAGTCAGTAATATGGAAGCTTTAGGAAGTAGTTTGAATGTCAGTGGCTTCCCACACACATTGGTTCTTATACTATCCTATGTTTTTGTGGGTGCATTGAAAGGTAGTTTGAGGCCTTCCCACTGTAAATAAGATTCTCATGGCCATAACCAATAACGGCCATATTAAACAAGTTTATATAACTCAAAGAAGTATTTCTCACCAACTTTTGGTTGTGTATAATTATTTGACGATGATGTGGGAAGCTCCTTTAAATAATCAATGCATTTTTGATCCGGCGTATTAGGGTTGGTACAGCAGACAAGGAAAGGCCAGAGATCCCTTTGGAAGTAGTCCAGATAGGTGTCTCCTGGTTGTGGCCTCCTGGGAAGTCCAGCTCCAGGTCTGCTGATCACCAGAGCACCATTAGCACCATAGCAACACTGACCAATATACACCTTAGTACCAGGTCTAAAGAGTATTAATAGGTAAATCACTCATGATATCTTGTATGATGCTACAAGACACAGCATCGTAATGACTGTACCTTAAGCTTTGCACAATTTTGAAGCATTTTGTTGCTGCAGGGTTTGTATAGCAATTGAAGTGTGCTTTAGATCCCTCCACACATCCGGGATCAACCTCAAATTTCGAGTCAAAGAAAGCTTGGTTGGCATTTTGTGGACATGGGGGTGGAGTATTGAATACAGCAGAGTCCTTGATGTTGTCACAAGGATGGCTGCCTACTCGTTGCCCAAAAAAACCAGCTGGAATATATGAAATCAGAGGTGTACTAGCAAACACCTCTATTTCATTGACAACTGCTGAGACTCGTATAAATAACAATGAGGGTGGAGGATTGCTGATATCATCAGGGCCTGTAGGTGTGAACTCAGAATAAATTACAGCTTCTCCATCACTAGTGGTGTAGAATTCATTGGTAAGGAAATTTGAATTCAAGTCAATTGTTCTCCACCCACTGGCAGATGTACTGCCAGGTTCAGCCTCTATATAGGAAACTTTGGATCCCGTAAAGTGTGCAAAAATCCCTACTTCCACATCACCAATACCAGAGATTTCATTAGTAACAAAATTCTTCACAGGATTCCATTTGATGCACACCGCATCTGCAGTTCTAAGTACTGGCCTATTGAATGGTTCCATGCAGTCCCTGTCAAACACTTGAAGTGAACCATCTATGAAGATGGTAGGCTCCCCTACAAGAAATATGAGAATATCATATTTATTCATTTTGATTATCACATTATACATTGTGATAAGAATAATATTATATCAATTTATATGAATATTGATTCCAGTAATATACATTATCAAACAAAGTGGGCACCCCATGTGTATGAGACTGGAGGAAATTCACTTCTGACTCCTTACGTATACATTGTATTGCATTCCAACAATGTTGAGCTCATATAATATCAGATATTAAATTCAATAACAACAAGTACAAACTATAGCTGACCACAAATTTTTTGGGGCTCGATTTCTCACAGAACAAACACACATATTGCAAACTACACTCACCAACTTTATACTGTCCTGTGTATCCTGTGCTACAGCCACCAAGCAGCAAGGTTACATTTTTGATTCCAATACTGTTTGGTCCGAACAGTGGAACAGGACAGTAAACTACTGTACTTCCCTCCTTGTAGCTGCACTTTGTGTACAAAACCTCATAATTGCCTTCAAATTCCATTCTAATGTTATTCCGATTATTGAGGAGATGTTGCTGATGTGGTCCATTAACCAAGAGTAGTCCTCCACTGTGTGGAGTGCCGTGTGAGGGGGACAGGCAGAGCTCACCTACAGAATGCATGGAATGAAGTGACAAAATTTGGCAAACATGCATAATAATGACTGGATGGATAGCTTACAGCCTCAGATTCAAATTAAAATGTTTGAAAATAAAACATATCATACAGAATTTAACCAAACATGGATATATGCAACAGACATAGATCAATATCTGACAACATATGTCCAAAATCAATGGGTTTATAGATCAATAATGATCACCTGTATCACATTTATTATCGGAAGACCCAGACCCAGTGCTGTTGGACACATCATCATCGATCCGAGACACATCATCGTCAAGCCGATGCACCCATTGTCCCAATACATCAGTGTTACTGTCACTGGCAACTTGAACCACTTCATCAGTGAGAGAGTGCTCATATTTGATGGACCTCACTCCATCACCAACATTGACACCCACCATGGCTGGGGTACCTCCAAACCCATCACTTCCCTGACTAGCATCACCAGTGACCCATTCTATCTTGGCATAGTTGAATATGGCAAAAGAGAACAGTCCGTCAGTAGTCACCACCACCTGGAAGGTGTTCAGCTGGAAAAAAAAACAATAAATATTTCAAATTACTCATAAATGGGGGGATGACCATGTGTTTTTGCATACTTCTAGTATAACACCAGTTACAATAACTACTTATTCTTATAATGCATAGTAAACTTTCCTATTTAAAGCTGAATGTGTGAGAATACAATGTCATGCAATTTCAGTGGAGGTTAACCATACACACAATTCAATTCATACCTTGTCATATTTCAACTTGTAATAACCCACATCAAACCAGGTAGCAACAAGAGCCCATTTCGGAGAAAATTTATTTGCCAATAGACATGATTGTCTCTGTAGCAATATTTTGCCGGTAATCTTCTTGATCATGTCCAGGACTGTCTGGTTATCTGTACTTCTGAAGTATACTCTACCAGGACCTGCCCTGGTATCGATATCAGCCCAAAACGGAGCTACAAAAGCTGCTCCAACTCCTTGTTTTTCAGGAGCTTTCACCGGGAAGTCTTTCGGAGTATAGTCTCGAACCACAGACTCATAAGACAGGAGACCATTGTTGTTGATCTGGCATAAGGATTATAAATATTATTGTGATTGCATATATATTTTACAATTTTACATAGTATGATCACCAAATAAACAAGGGACATAATAGCCAAGTTGGCATTCATAGTATATTATAATTATGCTAATTGTGAGTCAGTGTGTCATAGTAATTATTGTTGTACAGTTGTAAAAGGTGTGCCTGTATATCGTCAATTGCACACTTTTTGACTACAAGTGTGCAATATAATATTATGCTAAACACCCGTGACATAACAATTTTCTGTTAAGAATGAATTATCACCTTGGCATGCACTACATGTACATTTGGCAGATTATACAAGGCACAACATAACTGAATAAATATAAATTCTAAAAACCCGACAATCATTCGTTCACATCCACCCCTTCCAGGGAGGAATTAGTGTGCTAAACAAGGTTGAATGCGAATAATTCACTCTACTTCCAGGGTGTATAAGGCGCATGTGTTGTTCAAGTCATATTAGAAGCATTTGCAGTGTACTTGGCAAATATGGCTAACCGCCCTGTTGCATAGCTTCAGCTACGAATCGACCTAACCTCTGCACTACGACCGCCTGCCTTGCGGTTAGACTCCTCCCTGGAAGAAAACGATTTTGAAGATTTGACGAGCCTTACCAGCCCAATAATGTGCAGCAAACGCAGCATGTACAACAAGCCAGTTACTTATTGTCATAGTGAAAAGATGATACCAATGGCTAAGAACCACTTGGGACGATGTAACCCATGGCACAATACCCTATTAGCATAAACAAATAAGCCTTTAGACACATAAGGTTATTTGATCAAGGCTAGCAAACTCTCACATTAATAGTGCTGTAGAGGTTGTTGAAGAATGGAAACTTTAGAGGTACTGTGATACTAGTGGTGTTGTCGTCATTGGAAAAGAAGACAGTGTCTCCATTGCTCTCTCCAAAGGGAATGAATTCCTCAACAGTGAGGCCTGAAACCTCCTGAGACTGGATTACAAAGAACAGTGCCAGCAGGAAGCAGTGAGCCATCTCTACAGAGCAACCTGTGAACAGAGTACCACTGTACAGTCACAGAAACATATGTTGGCTTCACCAAAGCAATTTGCAATATCATTGTAAGGTTTCAATTCCCAAGCGACTGAGTAGGCAGGACAATAGAATACTATCAAAATTAAATACAATATAACTGGCAATGTGAAACAGAATTACATTATCCTTGTAGACATCTATAGTAGCATGTGATGCACATATATTATTATACATTACATGCATTGGGGAATTCGAATATTATACAATAATGTCCATTTATTATGATTGAGACATACAATACGCTGTACAGTACTTGATACAGTCTAGTCATTATAATGGAAATCTGTTTATAAGGAGAAATTTTTATCATGAGCATTAATCCTGTAGCCCCTACTCTAACATCAAATTTTCATTGCATCATCAATACTCCAGCAATATTTAACATCTGATTCAGCGAGGTGTTATTATTATTATTATTATTATTACTATTATTATTATATGGCTTTGATCAGAAACCTGCATTGTGGGATAGACACAGCTCGCTAAGTGGTCCGAGTTATGGTCAAAATGATGAGGTACATAACAAATAACTCAGATTAATAATAAAATTTAAGCCTATTCAAACTATAATGAAGTTGGATAGAAAAATCCTTTCCAACTTGATTAATTATAGGCTAAGCCAATCCTGCTGCACAAGTATGAACATAGACTTTACATACATGAATCTGTCATATTCATTATTGTTTGTGCATGTGTGTGCATTATAATATAATCTATATTCATCAGTGTGATCAGAGACTCATCCCAACTAAGTACTCGACATTTACTGTACACATGATAGTATCATTGTTCTAAATCATCTGTGATTACACATAGAATTATCATATTGATTCTGAGGCATTTAGCTGGTGCGGGTTGGTCATTATAATAGTGGTTGAAATATTGTTCTCATAGCATCCTGGACCATCATAATCTACGCTACCTAGTAATTTATCGGGAGTGAGTAGGTTCCCTAGTTTACAAGAAATAATAATAAAATTAATGTGGCCCAATATAGGTGGTAGCCGATAACGTTTTACTCTACTTCCATTCTCCCAGTTATACAGTAATAGCTAGAAACAAAACTCACCGATATAGTCGGAACGATGAAATATTTTTGAAAACCTCTCCGGCCACGGACGATGGTATAACGGGGGCTCGCGCTACAGTGATGAGGACCCTATTCAGAGAGAGGACTTGCGTAGGTATGAAGAATTGAAATTACCTGGTCGACGAGGCACTGATTAACCGATTATGCGCCATGATGTCATCGTAGCGCGTGACCATCATGGCCGAATTGAATTCGTCGAGAATCGTTTGATTTGTCTTGCCGCTTCTTAGAAAGAAGAAACTTCACATTTTAGCCTTAATGCAATCAATAACGTACCCAAATGAAGAAACCCTTCTTCGAGTGTCTTGACGGCCGAGATACGTCCGTCTACGAGAAAGAGCCAGGACCGAATTTTGCAGCTGGGAGTTTGGCGCGCTTGTTAGAGAATAACTCCCTCGCTTTCCATAAAATTCCTTTGTTCGTTTTCTTGAGACAAGTTTCTGTTACTAGGTAGTAGTTCGATGATAGAGCTATAGTCAACGATGGTTTCGGGTCAATAGAAGCTTCCTCGGTCGAGATATACGGGATTCTCTGCTCACTATTCGTTTACGAACGACTCCCACCCTTTAATCTCATCGAATTCGTTCGTTCGTTTTCTTGAGACGATCATTCTATTACTAGGCAGTAGTTCAGTAATATAGCTATAGCCAGCGAAGGTTTTGAGTCGATAGAAGCTTCCTCGGCCGAGATATATGGGATTTTTTGCACCCTATTTTCATGACGCCAATTGGCGACATTGGCCGCTTAGGGTACTGACGCCAATTGGCGTCATTGGCGTATAATCGGTTAAAATATGGTTCTTGGTTGTTCAGAGGAATTAAATAGTAAGTAATATCGACGCTGTGAAATCCGATATGTTTAGTCTATGCATCTACGCCGATTAGTCGACTTCACTTTCAACCGTACCATTGATTTCGTTGACATCGGGAAGCGCGTAGGTAGCGGATATCGCAATCTATCTTATAGAAGAAAATGGCTACCGCCTATGTGATGTTTATGTCATTGGATCTATAGTATTATTATAGGTTAATCAAGCAAGTATGCATGGTATAACAAAATGGAAATGTCCGAGGTAATCTTAAATCATGAAGCACTATTGAAAACATAACAGTACAATAAGAAAAAACACTAAGTAATAGAAAATCGTTTTTATGTATCCTGGCATGGATAGTTCAGTACACACCTAAACGCCTACAAATGAAGTATAAACTGTTCTGGACCTACCACTAACTACAAGTGTTCACATACATCTGCTGGTGAACCTGGAGTACTGGTATCGGGTAGATGACAGGTTACCCACAATATAGTCTGAGGCGGTACCAGCTATAACACTTGGTCCCTCATAGCTGGTGTACAGACATGGACCGGATCCAGCAGTGTTCCAGGACTTGGAGTGCAGGATGACGGGAATGGTTCGGTTGGAGTTACCTTGTGAAGACCCATCATCCTCAGTGGCATTGGTAGGGAGCACAACCTTGTAGAGAGGCAAGTGAGAGAAGAGGGCAAAATCCTCACAGTCAGGATGAGTCACTGTAGCAGGAACATTCCATAACTGACCTGAAGAAATTAAATATGCAAATCAAAAATTTACTGTTGCATGCACATAATATCTTAATTATACAATCTACTTATAAGTACATACCTAGTAATCCATGGAAACTGAGGTCCTGGAGAGATATTGGAAGGGATACACTGAGAGTATTTGCAGCTGGAAAGCCCCTTGGGTTCCGCCCACATGTCACCTTTGCAATTATCCTACTTTTAACAGAGAACAGATTGGCCGTCAGTGAACCATTAGAAGGGGAATCCCTTGATGATGCCACCTGTATTTCATACTGCCCCACAGTGTGAGATGGAGATGTGACTCGTTCACTGTTGATTTCAATTTGACATGGGCTGCTGTTGACAGTAATGGTGGTACACTGTGCATTAGCTTCACCTATCACAATACTGATGGATGAGATGTAATAATGTCCACCATTGAGCATGTAGTGAGCGTTGATTGCCATGTCCGAGCTGGAGAACAGGTTTACTACAGTGTACGGGATGACAAACACTCGGTAGCACAGGTATGTGGTGCGATTCAGATTATTTGATGAATCAGAGGTGAGGTTCAGTGGAGCAGTGAACCTGTTGTCTCTCAGGGTCAAGAATGTTTCAGAAAGCTCATTCTGTCTTGAGGAGTGTTCAAACAGGGAACCTAAAACATGTAAAAACAAACTTTCTGCATTGTTGCCACAATTCACAGAAAGACATATAATTTTAACAAAACACAAACTAAGAGGAAAATTATAATTATCAGTATTATGAAATTAAATGTGGTGACTCCACCCAATTATTGTGATATTAAGTTGGGTCAGGAATTATGTTTGTGCACCAATGCCAAATATTCAATTCATATAATGTACGTATGTAATCTGAATAATGCATGGGACAATAAAAGAGAAACTGTACTCAGTCAGTAATATAAAAGCTCTAGGAAGTAGTTTGAATGTCAGTGGCTTCCCACATGCATTGGTTCTTATACTATCCCATGTTTTTGTGGGTGCCTTGAAAGGTAGTTTTCGGGCTAAAGGCCTTCCCACTTTAAATGAGAGTCCCATAACAGCTGTATTAAACCTCAAAGAAGTATTTCTCACCGACCAATGGTTGTACATAATCTCTTGAGGATGATGTGGGAAATTCTCTGAAATAATCAAAGCATTTTTGATCCGGTGTCTTAGGGTCAGTGCAGCAGACAAGGAAAGGCCAGAGATCCCTTTGGAAGTGGTCAAGATAGGTGTCTCCTGGTTGTGGCCTCCTGGGAAGTCCAGCTCCAGGTCTGCTGATCACCAGAGCACCATTAGCACCATAGCAACACTGACCAGTATACACCTTAGTACCAGGTCTAAAGAGTATTAATAGGTAAATCATTCATGATATCTTGTATGATGCTACAAGACACACTGTCATAGTGACTGTACCTTTGCACAATTCTGAAGCATTTTGTTGCTGTAGGGTTTGTATAGCAGTTGAAGTGTGCTTTAGATCCCTCCACACATCCGGGATCAACATCAAGTTTCGGGTCAAAGAAAGCTTGGTTGGCATTTGGTGGACATGGGGGTGGAGTATTGAATACAGCAGAGTCCTTGATGTTGTCACAAGGATGGCTGCTACTTGATGCCCCAGGAAAACCAGATGGTATGAATGAAATCAGAGGTGTGCTAGCAAACACCTCTATTCCGTTGACAACTGCTGTGACTCGTATGAACAACAATGAGGGTGGAGGATTGCTGATATCATCAGGGTTTGTAGGTGTGAACTCAGTTACAAACACAGCTTCTCCATCGCTGGTGGTGTAGAAGTCAAGTGTGTAAAAATTACTAACCAAGTCAACTGTTCCCCATCCTGATGTATTACTCAGTTCAGCCTCCAAATAAGCTACTCCTTGTCCTGTAAAGTGTGCAAAAACCCCTACTTCCGGATCCACATCACCGATACCAGAGATTTCATCAGTAGCAAACATTTTCACAGGGTTCCATTTGATGCAAACCTTGTCTTCAGTTCCAAGTACTGTCCTACTGAATGGTTCCATGCAGTCTTTGTCAAACACTTGAAGTGAACCATCTATGAAGATGGTAGGTTCCCCTACAAGAAATAATATTATTAATAAGAAAATCATATTTATTCATTTTGATCATTACAAAATACATTGCAATAAGAATACATTAATTTATAATCAATATTGTTTCCAGTAATATAAACTACCAATCAAAGTGGGCACGTATACATGCTTTAATATATCACAAATTCAATGTAATTCACTAGCCAAATAGTTTTTAATTTACACCAAACGTTTTGACAGCTAACTGCCTGTCTTCTTCAGTGGTATGGAATACAGATTGTGAGTGCGCCTTTTATGCGTGTGGTGACTGGTGATGATAAGATGATGTGTGAATAATAATAAGGTGGGTGGTGAAATGATGTAAGAATAATAATGAAAGTACCTGTCACCTATTTGGCTAGTGAATTACATTGAATTTGTGATATATGACGACACCTAGCAGTTCAACCATTTTCGCATGCTTTAATACTCTAAAACACAGGTGTGAATGCAAGATTTTTAAAAGGGGGTTACAAAATTGTGTTGCTTGAAAGCCTGGTTCCAATATTTAATACCAATTAAGGGTCATTAACAACTTATAATAAGTAGCTATATATAGGAAGGGACAGTTTAATATTAAGAAAGAATGCAGCACAATACAAATTGATAATTTATACCTCAACCAACCTGTAATGGAGGCTGCCTAGGATTTTCTAGTTGCATGATATTTCAAGGATGGAGTTTATTCGAACACCCCCAAACACTCCATGTGTATGGGACTGAAGCAAATCACTTCAGACTCATTGCATTGAACTATTGCATTCCAACAATGTTGAGCTCATAATATATATTACATCAGATGAATACAATAACAACAACAATAAGTATGGCCTATAGCTGACTACAAATTTTCTGAGGCTCATTTTCTCATAGAACAAACACACATATTGCAAACTACACTCACGAACTCTATACTGTCCTGTGTATCCTGTGCTACAGCCACCAATCAACAAGGTCACATTCTTGATTCCAATACTGTTTGGTCCAAACAGTGGAACAGGACAGTAAACTACTGGATTTCCCTCCTTGAAGCTACACTTTGTGTACAACATCTCATCTTTGCCCTCAAACCTCATCCTAATGTTACCTTGATTTCTAAACAGGTGTTGCTGTAATGGTCCATTAACCAAGAGTAATCCTCCACTGTGTGGAGTGCCAAGTGAGGGGGACAGGCAGAGCTCACCTACAGAATGCATGGAATGAAGTGATAAAATTTGGCAAACATGCATAATGACTGGATGGATAGCTTACAGCCTCAGATCCAATTTTAAACTGTTTGATAATAAAACAAATTGATTTACTATATCTGTTAAGTATCTTCATTTCTACACCTAGTCTAATCCAAACTTCTATAATGAAACAAATTAATATACAGAATTTGACATGGATATATGATGCAGACATAGTTCAATATGTGACAACACAAGGCCAAATCTATGGGTTTATAGATCAATGAAGATCACCTGTATCACATTTATTGGAGAAAAAGAAATTGGAAGACCCAGGCCCAGGGCTGTTGGAAACTTCATCATCAATCCGATACACCAGTTGCCCTAGTACATCAGCGTTAGTAGCATTGACAACTTGAACCACTTCATCAGTGAGAGAGTGCTCATATTTGATGGACCTCACTCCATCACCAACGTTGACACCCACCAAGGCTGGGGTTCCTTCAAACCCATCACTTCCCCGACTAGCATCACCAGTGACCCATTCTATCTTGGCATAGTTGAATATGGCAAAGGAGAACAGTCCGTCAGTAGTCACCACCACCTGGAAGGTGTTCAGCTGGGAAAAAAAACAATGAATATTTCAAGTTATTAATTAATGAGATGACATCGTATTTTGTACACATAATAACACTAGTTACAGTGAGTTCTTATTCACATAAGGTATTGTATAGTAGATTTTTCTTTATAAAGCTGAATATGTAAGATTATACAATGTAATGCAATTTCACTTGAGGCTAACCATCCACACAATTAAAATCATACCTTGTCATAATGTAATTCATAATAACCCACATCAAACCAGGTAGCTACAAGAGCCCATTTTGGATTGAATTGATTTGCCAATAAACATGATTTTCTCCCTATCAATATTTTGTCAGTAATCCTCTTGATCATGTCCAGGACTGTCTGATTATTTGTACTTCTGAAGTACACTTTACCAGGGCCTGCTCTGGTATCAACATCAGCCCAAAACGGAGCTACAAAAGCTGCTCCAACTCCTCGCTTTTCAGGAGCTTTCACAGGGAAGTCTTGAGGAGTATAGTCTGGGACCACAGATTCAAATGACAGGAGACCATTATTGTTGATCTGGTATGAGGATTATAAATTGTGATTACAAATACATTTACAATTTACATAATATTGCATACACACATATACACACATACATAATATGAATATGTACATATACACAATTTATATAATTGTAATTAACTACCAAACAAACAGGGGACATAATAGCCATGTTGGCATTATAGTTTATTATGATTATGCTGATTGTGAGTCAGTGTGTCATAGTAATAATTATTGTGATAGCAAAAAGAATATATTTTACCAACTGACCCATTCTGAAGATGTAACCCATTACTCAATACCCTAATTTAGCATAAAATTAATAAATAAATCCTATACATACATGAGGTTATTTGATCAAGGCTAGCAAACTCTCACATGAATAGTGCTGTAGAGGTTGTTGAAGAATGGGAACTTCAGAGGTACTGTGATACTAGTGGTGTTGTCGTCATTGGAAAAGAAGACAGTGTCTCCATTGCTCTCTCCAAAGGGAATGAATTCCTCAACAGTGAGACCTGAAACCTCCTGAGACTGGATTACAAAGAACAGTGCCAGCAGGAAGCAGTGAGCCATCTCTACTGAGCAACCTGTAAACAGAGTACCACTGTGACAGTCATAGAATCATATGTTGGCTTCACCAAAGCAATTAGCAATATCATTGTTAGGTTTCAATTCCCAAGTGACTGATTAGGCAGGGCAATAGAATTATAATATCAAAAGTAAGTACATTGTAATTGGCAAAACAGAGGAACATCATCCCTATAGACATCTGAAGTAGCATGCCATGCACATATACATTGCATGGTAAATATTATACAGTAATGTACATTTGCTATGATGGAGACATACAATACATACGCTGTACAGTACTTGATATAGTCTCGACGTTATAGTGGGAATCGGTTTATTGTGAGCATTATTTCTGTAGCCCCTACCATAATACCGGGCTCTATATTGGTGGACTAAATTATTCCTCTGCAGTAGGTTAGGATGGAATTGACAGAAATTTCGATTCTTCACGTGAGACTAGCGCTATTTAGTGCACTAGGAAATAAGTAAAATGGTGCTGTAACTCCTAAGTAATAGGTGGTACTCATGCAGCTGTAATACCTAAAGTGAGGGGCTAGAGCAACAACGGAAGTAGCGAAGTAGTTATAATCGCTTGACGTGCGACCTCAACTCACGCTCAATCTTCGAGCAATCGTCTTCCGTCACTTGTGATTGCGCAAGCTACATTCTTTAAGTAAAATGGCTACGGAAGGGGATCAGGAAAGTTCGAAAGCTAATCTTAGGAAATATTTGAACAAAAGGTTGAAAATTGCTCTATCAGACGGACGTTTTGTAACGGGTGACCTTTTGTGTACCGATAAAGATATGAATCTTGTATTGGGGAACTGTGAGGAACTAATTCCCAAAGCGAAAACTGAAGGTAATTCTCAGTATGGATATCTCGGTCATGTGGTGGTGTACGGCATGTGTTACTTGTTGTGTATTCTTGTACTTGTACTCTAGTGTTCAGTAGTTCGTGTTGTTAAGGTTTCTCATTGTCCAGAGATCTAGATGTGGGATTTTGTTCGACCGTGTCTAGTTGATGTGATAGTCCTGTGGGTATACTATTAGGTGGTTGAATTAATGTAAAAAGTATCAGTATGTATGATTGTACGTGATTATTATCTACATATCAGTCATAAGGTAAGTTAAAATATAATAATTCCGATCTGTGTATCATCAACATATAATTCCAACCATTGGTGAATAAAAAGGGAAGAAATATGTAGCTAGTAAGCAAGTAACTGTCACTTATGTTGTAGCTAAGTGTTGGCATTGCTGCAGCTGGTTGAATGTTGTAGTTGACCTCAAATGCTTCTTAGCCTTGTGGAGTAGAAACCGTGTATTCATAACTTTACAGCACATATACTGAATTGTAATGCTTCATCTTTTCAATTATTTACACTTTTTATAATTTCATTTTGTATAACTTTGCTTTCTGTTTCTCCAGACAAAACACAAGACTATTTGAAGAAGATCATCCACATGGCTGTGGTTCCCGGACAACATATAAAATCGTTGTCAATATCTTCCACTAGTCTCAAAACAATGGGTGACAATCAATGACATTTATAACAGTTATTTTGCCTGTTAGAGTTCTTCCCAGTACATGTCTAAGGGTTGATTGAAGGCTTTGTATTTTTATTTGTCATAAACTTGCAATCATGACTCTATTACTCTTATTCTAGTATGTTTGTGTTCTAATGTTAATGGTACTGTTGATGTACATTTGCACATATGATGGGGCTAATCATAGACATTCAATGATGTACAGAATCATGTATGTCAATGTTCCATGTATAGAGTTTATATCAGTGGTGCCATGTATGTTATTATGGCTTCAACCAGAAACCTATCAAGGTCAAAACTAAAGTGTGTTTGCGCACACACATCAAGGTCTTCCTATACTGGTTCCCCACTGAGTGGTCTCAGTGAATGGTTCTAGCAATTGCCTTACCAACTGTAGCCTGTATATATATGTATATTTTGTTCATGTCATTATCTTTGTAAAGTCTAATTTATATGTACATAATATTATATATTGGCTATGTGTATACATAATTTGTATATAATGTGTGTGTATGTGCTTGTGTCTGTGTGCAAGTGTTGTGTGTGAGAGTGTATGTAACCATACTTGATTATGTACGTATGCTATATGGGGATATAGTTGTATTATGTATTCATAATGCAATCAAAGATTCATCACTGTATGTAACTATACACTACCCTCCAGCTGAAGTTATGTTATTGTTCAAATAGACGTTTGCGAGGCCTACAAAGAAATTACCGTTAGGTATACAATGGTTCACTAAAGATGTATTCAGACACACATACTCTAAAGAAATGTTCTTAAACAGCTGTGATGTTTACAAAAATTACCCTCAGTTACCTTCCAGTATATGATTTTACTCTGCAGCATAATAGATAGTAACCAATATAAATTGTGTAGCTATGTATGCATGATAGGTGTTCTAATTGGACTTGTCTCACTAGGTCTTTGACAAATGACTTAAATGTGAATGAATATGCAGGGAAGGTAGAAAATAACTTTTCAATGTGGCACGATAGTATAATAGGTTTGTTGATAGACCCGCAATTGTCATACATGTCAATTTTGATGTGCTATCTGCCGAATTACCTGTCTTCACTAAATGACTGCCCAGGGACAATATTGTGCGTAATTTCTTCTCCTGTCTTTGTCTCTGATCTCTGATGCTTGTGTGAGCATGAATGCAAAGTATGACAGACAAAGAAACTGCATTTCGGAAACACTGCTCAGTCAAGTCAGAAATCTTGATAGTGACGACAACCAAACACGTGTGAGGGTATAAGTGGATGCTGCCAGCTGTCAGGTCAGGTTGAACGGTGTCCCCATCAGCAGCAACTAACTGTGTTTGTGTGTGTGTGTGTGTGTGTGTGTGTGTGTGTGTGTGTGTTCGTGTGTGTGTGTTCGTGTGTGTTCGTGTGTGTTCGTGTGTGTGTGTGTGTGTGTGTGTTCGCGTGTGTGTGTTCGTGTGTGTTCGTGTTTGTGTGTGTGTGTGTGTGTGTGTGTGTGTGTGTGTGTGTGTGTGTGTGTGTGTGTATGTGTGTGTGTGTGTGCGTGTGTGCATGTGTGTTTGTGTGAGTGTGTTTGTGTGTGTGTTTTGGTGTGCACGTGTCTGTGTGTGTGTGTTTTTGGTGTGTGTGTGTGTGTGTGTGTGTGTGTGTGTGTTTTGGTGTGTGTGTGTGTGTGTGTGTGTGTGTGTGTGTGTGTGTGTGTGTGTGTGTGTGTGTGTGTGTGTGTGTGTGTCTGTGTGTGTGTGTGTGTATTCGTGTGTGTCAGTGTTTTGGTGTGTCTGTGTGTGTGTGCTGTGTGTGTGTGTGTGTATGTGTGTGTGTGCGCGTGTGTGCATGTGTGTTTGTGTGAGTGTGTTTGTGTGTGTGTTTTGGTGTGCACGTGTCTGTGTGTGTGTGTTTTTGGTGTGTGTGTGTGTGTGTGTGTGTGTGTGTGTGTGTGTGTGTTTTGGTGTGTGTGTGTGTGTGTGTGTGTGTGTGTGTGTGTGTGTGTGTGTGTGTGTGTGTGTGTGTCTGTGTGTGTGTGTGTGTGTGTGTATTCGTGTGTGTCAGTGTTTTGGTGTGTCTGTGTGTGTGTGCTGTGTGTGTGTGTGTGTGTGTGTGTGTGTGTGTGTGTGTGTGTGTGTGTGTGTGTGTGTGTGTGTGTATTCTTGTGTGTGTGTGTCTGTGTGTGTGTGTTTTGGTGTGTGTGTGTGTGTGTGTGTGTGTGTGTGTGTGTGTGTGTGTGTGTGTGTGTGTGTGTGTGTGTGTGTGACACATTAGTGTTCTTGCTGTGATGCATCACATGGATACTGGAGGGCCAAGGTGACCAGTAATATAATAAAACATTATCTAGCTATTCACCACAAGGTCCATAGTAGATGCAGGAAGGTGTACATGCACCAGTATTTGTGTTGTTAAGTTTGGTTACTGGTCACCCTGGACACTGGCAGCTCATGGTGACCTGTAACAGAATGTGAAGTCACCTGGGTGGTCACTACGTAAACTAGAGCACCTAAATTGGAATATACATACAAAAGTATTATGTTTTATTAAAGTATCTGCTCATATCTCATAACGTATGAACATCGGGATGGCTGTGGTGAACGGTGACCAAACATATCTAGTTGGTTACCAGGAAGTCCATTGTACCTTCAGGAGCGTGTACATGTATCAGTATTTGTGCTAAGATGCATCACATGGACACTGGAGAGGCCATGGTGATCCAGCAGTGAAATTTGCAGTATGTACTATAATCATTAACATGGCTTCATGAGATGAGTCCAGATGGTGTAGTGCATGGGTGACTTGCACTAATGTAATTTTGCAATTGTCCAGAAGTAACATCTCCAATCCTTTTATAATATGTAATCATTGAAACAATACAACTTTTATTATTCGGATTCACTTATATAAAAATGTCCAATTCTCTCAATGCACACATTGATGCAGAACATGGTACTAGTGTTGGTTATAATGAAATCACACAATATTTATTATCTAATGATTGTATTGTTACATATAGCATGCAATGTCATTTCATTATTAATATTAATTCACATACAGTGTATGTCAAGTATTCAAATTTATAACAATAATTAATGATAGTACGGATTCAAGGAAACATGTCATTGATATACATACTAAGATAATATGTACATATAAAATATGTTTCTTGCAATTGAAGTCCAATAAGTTACACATCTTCCATGTCCTCTAGCTCATTCAAACTTGCACCTCTCTCTGCCACACTTTACGTGTGCCCAGGGCATCCGGCGAGGACGGGGAGGTGCTTCATGCCCCGTGGCCGAGGAGAACATGCCACTTGCCACCATGCCTCAGCTGTTGATGTCATCGCACGTGTAGTCAACATCAAGCCATCGTCCCATGGTATAGGGTGGTGGACTGGCTTCTCGGGAGGTCCAGATTTCAGAGCCGTGATCTTTTACGTCTGGCACACCGAGTATCACGGACGCCAGTCACCGATGTGGTCCTTTGTGACTTGATAGCTTCATGGGCCCGGAGATCCAAGAATCACGGATTTACCACCAATCCACGGACCAGAAGACAGATGAACTGACTTCACATCGGTAATCATCAGAGTCAGGCCGGCAGGACACACATCAAACAGCGCAGCAGCTTCCTCAACACGATGACAAGAGACTCCCCGGTAGGGCCCAAAACCTAAACTAATGTAGCATGTCTGGACCCTACTATAGCCGCATGCACATACTGTGTGCATAGGAGGGTGTGTGCGAGGCGCAGTGTGTGCATAGTAAAGTGTATGCAGCGTAAAGGTAATGAATGGCACGGCCTAACTTACGTGCGCCCGAAGGCAATAATAAAGGAAAAGGGTGGTGAGCAGAGAGCCGTGTGGTTCCGACAACATAGCCTTCGTAGGACCTACTTACAGGACCCCTAGGGGAGACTAGCCGACCATGATCCCAGGCACCGCCCGCCTCCGAAGAGGACGGACGCCCAAACCTCGTCCGAGAACACTCGAGAGACCCGACGACTTACAGGAGACCGGGACGTGTGAACTCCATGCGTGATCAAACAGCGAACCGAAGAAGGAGAGGGTAGAACAGCTAACCACGCTTGCGCTCGGGGCACCCCCTCCAATTCGAATCCTCCAGCATCTGCAGCTTCCCCAGCACGGATCTACTCACAAAGAAAATGGACGCGCGATGTGAGCTTTTATAGAGGTTCGTACTTTGGCGATTCCGGAATCCAAACGATGAATATTGATTTGGCGGTACTGTGTGATGTTGTGTCGGACCCTAGGCGCCAGCAATACCAGACACAGACCCTAGTTATGATTGTCACTTTGTCACAACAATGCTCTGAACTATAAACAAACATGTTCCAAACTATAAACAAACATGTTCCAAACTATAAACATACATGTTCCAAACTATAAACATACATGTTCCAAACTATAAACAGACATGTTCCAAACTTCAAACAAACATGTTCCAAACTGTAAACAAACATGTTTACCATTTCAATCCAGGTTGTAATTTCTATTTGTGTGTATGGATGTGCATGTGCATGTGTGTTCTGTATGGATGTGTGCATGTGCATGTGCTGTGAGATGTGCATGTGCATGTGCTGTGAGATGTGCATGTGCATATGTATGTGTTGTGTGTGTGTGCGCGCGAGCATGCATGCATACGTGCATGTGTGCGTGCATGCTTGCCTGCCTGCCTGCATTCGTGCGTTCCTGAATGTGTGTGTATGACACATCAGTATTCTTGCTATGATTCATCACATGGATACTGGTGGATCCAAGGTAACCAGTAATAAAATTTAACATTATCTAGCTATTCACCACAAGGTCCCATGTAGATGTAGGAGGATGTACATGAATCAGTATTTGTGTTATTAAGTTTGATGTGTACATTGGGCAGCTCATGGTATGATTATAAGTTATGATAATATTGCAGAATGTCAATGTATATTTCTTTCATTCTATATACTTTGATTCTAGGTGTCCATTCTAGTAGCACATATTGCAGAGCCTTATGCAAGATGTACATAGTTGCTCAAGTTTCTGAAGCATGTGGTGATCCTCGATCAATGATCTCTCCGAATATGCATGTGAATATATTGAGCTGATGACCATCATTAATGCCACAAAATGATGTTTATAAATGTTTACTATGACGGGAGTCACAATGATATAGCATGCATTTTACTATCACTGACTCCATTCAATAAATCACCATACATGATATGTATGTATGATAGTGTGTGAGTGGGTGTACGTACGTGCATGTGTGTACATCTTCATGGATGTAAATATGAGTCTGTGTATATAATATTATGCATGAGTTTGAGTGTGTGTGCATACATTATTCATCATAATACTATTACGTAGTTATGTCATTTAGCTTGGCCTCAACTTTATGTATGCACCAAACACACGTACATGCATGTTTTAGTGCATTAGTAGAATGTAGCATATGTACTTTAAGTACGTATGTACACATATGCTGTATGGAAGTGCATACACATAACTAGGACTACAGGTCTGGAAAAGTGTGCAAGTGGTGAAACGGACACACTATGATGTAGATGATGTAGTATATTATAGTATATATATGTATGTACAGTATGTACATATGTATGTACCTTTCTCTTAGCCTCCCTGTCAACCACAGCTTGGGCAATCTGCTCATCTTCATCACTTTTCTCCTACAGATATAAATATTATACATGATAATAATTATACGTAAATATGTATATTTTGAGGTTATATACATACATATGTACATGTCTAGATGCAAACACATACATAATATTATGTTCATAGAGAGAGTTTAGAGCAAACATGCACCAACTCATGCATGATCAAGGTAGTGGAAATGACCACAACTGCAATACATATTAGTATATTGTTTAAAGAGACTCACTCATCCTGTTTTGACCTTCCTGAAATTTCCCATTTACAAGAACATGATACAGCAACAATTAAATGTGCATACGTAAATACTTGCAAATAACATAATATTACATACGTAATTATCATCTGTATGGATGTATATACTCAATATTGTATATGAACATACTCCCTGCTGGTATCAGTCATAAGCACGTAAGTACATATGTACATATGCATCTGCATGTTTCCAACAGATGAAATGATACAGTACACACAGTTTTATCCATTAATCCTTTGTTCAGAAACATATAACCAAGGTGAAGCAAGGTGTGATTGTGGGAATATGTATGGAGATGGGAATTGTTTCATGAGTTAGTTGACATCCACAGCCAGGCCTGGCTAAAATGTCAGTTTGACCCCCCCCCCCCCTTATGAGCTATGCAAGAAGGTGCTAAGCAATTTTATCACCTATTCGATCTCTCCCATACACTGAGGGTGGTGTTAGGACCACAATTTGGCCCCTTAGCACTATCTTGAATAAATGGGGATGCAATACATGCATGGAGTTGGGATTGTTCCATAAGTTAGTTTACATCCACACCTAGGTCAGCCTAAAATATGAGATGACACACCCACTCTCCCATGAGATATGCAAGAATGTGCTTAGCGTTATATTCTCCTAATCTCTCCCATACATTGAAAAAATATTAAGCACCTCCGAATGTAGCTAAGGTTACGGGCCATGTACTGAGATGGGGATTTTTCAGAACTTAGCTCATGTCAGCAGTTAGGGTTGATAAAATTATAATCTTGACCCACCCAATCTCCTATATGTTATAAAAGGAGGTGCTTAGCATTTATTCTCCTATTCTCTCCCATACATCGAAAAAATAGTTATCACCTCCAAATGTAGCAAATGTTAGGGACAACATATGAAGATGAGAATTGTTTGAGAAGTTAGTATACGTCCACAGCTAGGTCTTCCTAAAATATCATGTTAGCGCCCACCCCCCCCCCCCTTTCCCATGAGCTATGCAAGAAGGTGCTTAGCGCTACTTCTCCTTATATTACGTACATTGCATACATTAAAAATATATTAAGCACCTCTGAATGTAGCTGGGGTTACAGGTTAGCTACCGAGATAGGAATACATAGTTTCAACAAGTTAGTTCACATCCACAGCTAGGTCTTCTTAAAATATTATATTAATATGCCCCCACTCCCATGAGCATTTCTCCTGTATGGGAGAGTATACGTAGGAGAGAAAATGCTAAGCACTCTTTTGCACAACTAATGGGTGACAGGGTGTGACAACTTGATAGTTTAAATAGACTTAGCTGGGGACATGAACCAACTTCTGAAACAATTACTATCTCAATATGTGGACTAAATCCCCAGCTACATTTGAAGGTGCTTAATAATTTTTCAATGTATGGGAGAGGATAGGAGAGTAAACGCTAAGCACCTTTTTGCATAGCTCATTTGGGAGGGGTCGTGTCAACTTGATATTTTAGACAGACCTAGCTGGCGACGTGAACTAACTTCTGAAACAATTCCGATTTTCTTAGCTAACCTGTAAGCCCAGCTACATTCAAAGGTGCTTAATAAATTTTGTATGGGAGAGTATAGGAGAAAAAACGCTAAGCACCTTTTTGCAAAAATCATGTGGGAGGGGGCGTGTCAACTTGATATTTTAGACAGACCTAGCTGGGGACGTGAACTAACTTCTGAAATAATTCCTATCTCAATAGGTGGACCGTAACCCCAGCTACACTAGAAGGTGCTTAATAATTTTTCAATGTATGGAGAGTATAGGAGAGAAAACGCTAAGCACCTTTTTGCATAGCTCATGTGAGAGGAGGCGTGTCAACTTGATATTTTAGACAGACCTAGCTGGGGACGTGAACTAACTTCTGAAACAATTCTGATTTTCATTGCTAACCTGTAAGCCCAGCTACATTCGAAGGGGCTTAATAATTTTTCAATGTATGGGAGAGTATAGGAGAGAAAGCGTTAAGCACCTTTTTGCATAACTCATGTGGGAGGAGGCATGTCGACTTGATATTTTAGACAGACCTAGCTGGGGACGTGAACTAACTTCTGAAACAATTTTGATTTTCTTAGCTAACCTGTAAGCCCAGCTACATTCAAAGGTGCTTAATAATTTTTCAATGTATGGGAGAGTATAGGAGAGAAAGCGCTAAGCGCCTTTTTGCATAACTCATGTGAAAGGGGGCGTGTCAAATTGATATTTAGACAGACCTAGCCGGGGATGTGAACTAACTTTTGAAAGAATTCCCATCTCAATAGGTGGACCGTAGCCCCAGCTACATTTGAAGGTGCTTAATAATTTTTCAATGTATGGGAGAGTATAGGAGAGACAGCGTTAAGCACCTTTTTGCATAACTCATTTGGGAGGGGGCGTGTCAACTTGATATTTTAGACAGACCTAGCTGGGGACGTGAACTAAGTTCTGAAACAATTCCCATCTCAATAGGTGGACCGTAACCCCAGCTACATTTGAAGGTGCTTAATAATTTTTCAATGTATGGGAGAGTATAGGAGAGAAAACGCTAAGCACCTTTTTGCATAGCTCATTTGGGAGGGGGCGTGTCAGCTTGATAATTTAGCCAGACCTAGCTGGGGACGTTAACTAAGAACTGAAACAATTCTGATATCATAGCTAACCTGTAAGCCCAGCTACATTCAAAGGTGCTTAATAATTTTTCAATGTATGGGAGAGTATAGGAGAGACAGCGTTAAGCACCTTTTTGCATAACTCATTTGGGAGGAGGTGTGTCAACTTGATATTTTAGAGAGACCTAGCCGGAGACGTGAACTAACTTTTGAAACAACTCCTATCTCAATAAGTGGACCGTAACCCCAGCTACATTGGAAGGTGCTTAACATTATTTCAATGTATGGGAGAGTATAGGAGAGAAAACGTTAAGCACCTTTTTGCATAGTGCATGGGGGAGGGGGCATGTCAACTTTATATTATAGGCAGGTCTAGTTGGGGCCATGAACTAACTTATGAAACAATTCCCATCTCAATAGATGGCTAGTAATCCCTGCTACCTTCGAAGGTGCTTAGTGTACTTTCAAAGCACGGGAGAGTATACTAATTGAAATATGCATACAAATGTATAAATGCTAAGTGTCACATGGACATCTGGGAGAAATTTAGATTGACAACAAAATCTATCATTTTTGTTATCAAAAGGACCGTATTAGTTCCAGGAGTGTGTCCGTGCATTTGTATTAGATCTATGATGCATTATGTGCACACAGGAGAGGCCGTGGTGACAAGTTTAAAAATTGACATTTTTTGGCTTGTCACCACGAGGCCCATAGTACACCCAGGACGGTTTGCATGCATCCGAAATTGTGTTAGTGAGTTTGGGACAGGTACTGGGCAGTCCTTGGTGACCAGCAACGTGATGTCAAATCACCTCAGTTATCACCACAAGGCGTATTACACTCATATTGAAATGTACACACAAATGTATAATGTTATGTGCCATATGGACACCTGAGAGAATTTTCATCAGCAACAAAACCTATCATTTTTGCTATCAAAAGGACCAAATTAGTTCCAGGAGTGTGTCCGTGCATTCGTATTAGATCTATGATGCATTATGTGCACACAGGAGAGGCCGTGGTGACAAGTTTAAAAATTGACATTTTTTGGCTTATCACCACGAGGCCCATAGTACACCCAGGACGGTTTGCATGCATCCAAAATTGTGTTAGTGAGTTTGGGACAGGTACTGGGCAGTCCTTGGTGATCAGCAACGTGATGTCAAATCACCTGAGTTATCACCACAAGGCGTATTACACTCATATTGAAATGTACATACAAATGTATAGTGCTATGTGCCATATGGACACCTTAGAGAATTTTAATCCTCAATAAAACCTATCATTTTTGATATCAAAAGGACCGTATTAGTTCCAGGAGTGTGTCCGTGCATTCGTATTAGATCTATGATGCATTATGTGCATACAGAAGAGGCCGTGGTGACAAGCATAAAAATTGTCATTTTTTGGCTTGTCACCACAAGGCCCATAGCACACCCAGGACGGTTTGCATGCATCCGAAATTGTGTTGGTGGGTTTGGGACCGGTACTGGGCAGTCCTTGGTGACCAGCAACAGGATGTCAAATCACCTGAGTCCTCACCACAAGGCATATTACACTCATATTGAAATGTACATACAGATGTATAATGTTATGTGCCATATGGACACCTGAGAGAATTTTCATCAGAAACAAAACCTATCATTTTTGCTATGAAATGGACCGTATTAGTTCCAGGAGTGTGTCCGTGCATTCGTATTAGATCTATGATGCATTATGTGCACACAGGAGAGATTGTGGTGACAAGCATAAAATTGACATTTTTTGGCTTGTCACCACGAGGCCCATAGCACACCCAGGACGGTTTGCATGCGTCCGAAAAATATTATTGTGTTGGTGAGTTTGGGACAGGTACTGGGCAGCCCTTGGTGACCAGCAACGGGATGTCAAATCACCTGAGTTTTCACCACAAGGCGTATTACACTTATATTGAAATGTACATACAAATGTATAGTGCTATGTGTCATATGGACACCTTAGAGAATTTTAGATCAGCAACAAAACCTATAATTTTTGTTATCATAAGGACCGTATTAGTTCCAGGAGTGTGTCTGTGCATTCGTATTAGATCTATGATGCATTATGTGCACACAGGAGAGGTCGTGGTGACAAGCATAAAAATTGACATTTTTTGGCTTGTCACCATGAGGCCCATAGCACACCCAGGACGGTTTGCATGCGTCCGAAATTGTGTTGGTGAGTTTGGGACAGGTACTGGACAGCCTTTGGTGACCATGAACGTGATGTCAAATCACCTGAGTTATCACCACAAGGTGTATTACACATATTTTGAAATGTACATACAAATGTATAATGTTATGTGCCATATGAACACCTGAGAGAATTTTAGATCAGCAACAAAACCTATAATTTTTGATATCAAAAGGACCGTATTAGTTCCAGGAGTGTGTCTGTGCATTCGTATTAGATCTATGATGCATTATGTGCACACAGGAGAGGCTGTGGTGACAAGTTTAAAAATTGACATTTTTTGGCTTGTCACCACGAGGCCCATAACACACCCAGGACGGTTTGCATGCGTCCGAAATTGTGTTGGTGAGTTTGGGACAGGTACTGGGCAGCCCTTGGTGACCAGCAACGTGATATCAAATCACCTGAGTTAACACCACAAGGCGCATTACACTTATTTTGAAATGTACATACAAATGTATAGTGCTATGTGTCATATGGACACCTGAGAGAATTTCCATCAGCAACAAAACCTATCATTTTTGATATCAAAAGGACCGTATTAGTTCCAGGAGTGTGTCCGTGCATTCGTATTAGATCTATGATGCATTATGTGCACACAGGAGAGGCCGTGGTGACAAGCATAAAAATTGACATTTTTTGGCTTGTCACCACGAGGCCCATAACACACCCAGGACGGTTTGCATGTGTCCGAAATTGTGTTGGTGAGTTTGAAACAGGTACTGGGCAGTCCTTGGTGATCAGCAACGTGATATCAAATCACCTGAGTTATCACCACAAGGCGTATTACACTTATTTTGAAATGTACATACAAATGTATAGTGCTATGTGTCATATGGACACCTTAGAGAATTTTAATCCTCAATAAAACCTATCATTTTTGATATCAAAAGGACCGTATTAGTTCCAGGAGTGTGTCCGTGCATTTGTATTAGATCTATGATGCATTATGTGCACACAGGAGAGGCCGTGGTGACAAGTTTAAAAATTGACATTTTTTGGCTTGTCACCACGAGGCCCATAACACACCCAGGATGGTTTGCATGCGTCCGAAATTGTGTTGGTGAGTTTGGGACAGGTACTGGGCAGCCCTTGGTGACCAGCAACGTGGTGTCAAATCACCTGAGTTAACACCACAAGGCGCATTACACTTATTTTGAAATGTACATACAAATGTATAGTGCTATGTGTCATATGGACACCTGAGAGAATTTTCATCAACAACAAAACCTATAATTTTTGATATCAAAAGGACCGTATTAGTTCCAGGAGTGTGTCCGTGCATTCGTATTAGATCTATGATGCATTATGTGCACACAGGAGAGGCCGTGGTGACAAGCATAAAAATTGTCATTTTTTGGCTTGTCACCACGAGGCCCATAGCACACCCAGGACGGTTTGCATGCATACAAAATTGTGTTGGTGAGCTAGACACAGACACTGGGCAGCCCTTGGTGACCAGCAATATGATGTCAAATCACCTGAGTCCTCACCACAAGGCGTATTACACTCATATTGAAATGTACACACAAATGTATAATGCTATGTGTTATATGGACACCTGAGAGAATTTCCATCAGCAACAAAACCTATCATTTTTGCTATCAAAAGGACAGTATTAGTTCCAGGAGTGTGTTTTTCAATGTAAGGGAGAGTATAGGAGGCAACACGCTAAGCACCTTTTTCAAATCTCATGGGGGAGGGGGCATGTCAACTTGATATTTTTGACAGACCTAGCTGTGGACGTGAACTAACTTGTGAATCAATTCCCATCTCAATAGATGGCCCGTAGCTCCAGCTACATTCAAAGGTGAAAAATATTTTCCAATGTATGGGAGAGTATAGAAGAGGAAACAATAAGCACCTTTTTGCATAGCTCATGGGGGAGGGGGCGTGTCAACGTGATATTTCAGACAGACTTAACTGGAGATGTAAACTAACGTTTGAACAATTCCTATCTCAATAGGTGGCTGGTAACTCCAGCTACATTGGAAATCGCTTAGAATGTTTTCAATGTATGGGAGAGTATAGGAGAGAAAATGTTAAGCACCTTTTTGCATAGCTCATGGGGGAGGAGGCGTGTCAACTTGATATTTTAGGCAGACCTAGTTGGGGACGTGAACTAACTTCTGTAACAATTCCCATCTCAATAGGTGGCCTGTAACTCCAGCTACATTGGAAGGTGCTTAACATTAATTTTTTTCAATGTATGGGAGAGTATAGGAGAAAAAACTTTAAGCACCTTTTTGCATAGCTCATGGGGGAGGGGGCATGTCAACGTGATACTTTAGGCTGACCTAGTTAGAAACGTGAACTAACTTGTGAAACAATTCCCATCTCAATAGGTGGCCCGTAACTCCAGCTACATTCAAAGTGATAAATATTTTTTTCAATGTATGGGAGAGTATAGGAGAGAAAACAATAAGCACCTTTTTGCATAGCTCATGGGGGAGGGGGCGTGTCAAGTTGATATTTCATACAGACCTAGCTAGAGACGTGAACTAACTTCTGAAACAATTCCCATCTCAATAGGTGACTCATAACTCCAGCTACATTGGAAGGTGCTTAATATTTTTTTCAATGTATGGGAGAGTATAGGAGAGAAAATGTTAAGCACCTTTTTGCATAGCTCATGGCGGAGGGGGCGTGTCAACGTGATAATTTAGTCAGACCTAGTTGGGAACGTGAACTAACTTGTGAAACAATTCCCATCTCAATAGATGGTTAGTAATCCCTGCTACATTCGAAGGTGCTTAGTGTACTTTCAAAGTATGGGAGAGTATACTTATTGAAATATGCATACAAATGTATAAATACTAATTGCCACATGGACATCTGGGAGAAATTTTGATGGACAACAAAATCTATCATTTTTGTTATGAAAAGGACCGTATTAGTTCCGGGAGTGTGTCCGTGCATTCGTATTAGATCTATGATGCATTATGTGCACACAGGAGAGGCCATGGTGACAAGCATAAAAATGGACATTTTTTGACTTGTCACCACGAGGCCCATAGCACACCCAAGATGGTTTGCATGCATCCGAAATTGTGTTGGTGAGTTTGGGACAGGTACTGGGCAGCCCTTGGTGACCAGCAACGGGATGTCAAATCACCTGAGTTATCACCACAAGGCGTATTACACTTGTATTGAAATGTACATACAAATGTATAATACTATGTGCCATATGGACACGTGAGAGAAATTTTGATCAGCAACAAAACCCATCATGTTTGTTATCTAAAGGACCGTATTAGTTCCAGGAGTGTGTCCGTGCATTCGTATTAGATCTATGATGCATTATGTGCACACAGGAGAGGCCATGGTGACAAGCATATATAAAAATTGACATTTTTTGGCTTGTCACCAAGAGGCCCATAGCACACCCAGGACGGTTTGCATGCATCCGAAATTGTGTTGGTGAGTTTTGGACAGGTACTGGGCAGCCCTTGGTGACAAGCAACGTGAGGTCAAATCACCTGAGTTATCACCAAAAGGCGTATTACACTTATTTTGTAATGTACATACAAATGTATAATACTATGTGCTATATGGACACCTGAGAGAATTTTTGATCAGCAACAAAACCTATAATTTTTGTTATCTAAAGGACCATATTAGTTCCAGGAGTGTGTCTGTGTATTCGTATTAGATCTATGATGCATAATGTGCACACAGGAGAGGCTGTGGTGACAAGCATAAAAATGGAAACGTGAACTAACTTCTGAAACAATTCCCATCTCAATAGGTGGCCTGTAACCCCAGTTACATTCGGAGGAGCTTAATATTATTTCAATGTATGGGAGAGAATAGGAGAGAAAACACTAAGCACCTTTTTGCATAGCTCATGGGGGAGGGGGCATGTTAACTTGATACTTTAGACAGATCTAGCTGGGGATGTAAATTCACTTCTGAAACGATTCCAATCTCAATAGGTGGCCTGTAACCCCAGTTACATTCGGAGGTGATTAATATTATTTCAATGTATGGGAGAGAATAAGAGAGAAAACGCTAAGCACCTTTTTGCATAGCTCATGGGGAAGTGGGCGTGTCAACTTGATGTTTTAGACAGAGCTAACTGGGGATGTGAACTAACTTTTGAAACGATTCCAATCTCAATGGGTGGCCTGTAACCCCAGTTACATTCGGAGGTGATTAATATTATTTCAATGTATGGGAGAGAATAGGAGAGAAAACGCTAAGCACCTTTTTGCATAGCTCATGGAGAAGTGGGCGTGTCAACTTGATGTTTTAGACAGAGCTAACTGGGGACATGAACTAACTTTTGAAACAATTCCCATCTCAATAGGTGGCCTGTAACCCCAGTTACATTCGGAGGTGATTAATATTATTTCAATGTATGGGAGAGAATAGGAGAGAAAACGCTAAGCACCTTTTTACATAGCTCATGGGGAAGTGGGCGTGTCAACTTGATGTTTTAGACAGAGCTAACTGGGGACGTGAACTAACTTCTGAAACAATTCCCATCTCAATAGGTGGCCTGTAACCCCAGTTACATTCGGAGGTGTTTAATATTATTTCAATGTATGGGAGAGAATAAGAGAGATAATGCTAAGCACCTTTTGTATAGCTCATGGGGGAGGGGGCGTGTCAACTTGATATTTTTGACAGAGCTAGCCGGGGATGTGAACTAACTTTTGAAACAATTCCCATCTCAATTGGTGGACCGAAACTCTAGCTACATTTGAAGGGGCCCAATATTTTTTTACTGTATGTGGGAGGATAGGAGAGAAAAAGCTAAGCACCTTTTTTCATAGCTCATGTGTGAGGAGGCGTGTCAACTTGATATTTTAGACAGACCTAGCTTGGGATGTAAACTAACTTTTGAAACAATTCCCATCTCAATGGGTGGATTGTAACCCCAGCTACATTTGAAGGTGCTTAATAATTTTTCAATGTATGGGAGAGTATAGGAACGCAAAGCACCTTTTTGCATAGCTGCATGAGGGAGGGGCCGTGTCAACTTGATAGTTTAAACAGGCCTAGCTGGGGAGATGAACTAACTTTTGAAACAATTCCCATCTCAATATGTGGACCGTAACCCCAGCTACATTTGAAGGTGCTTAATAATTTTTCAATGTATGGGAGAGGATAGGAACGCTAAGCACCTTTTTGCATAGCTCATTTGAGAGGGGTCGTGTCAACTTGATATTTTAGACAGACCTAGCTGGGGACGTGAACTAACTTCTGAAACAATTCTGATTTTCATAGCTAACCTGTAAGCCCAGCTACATTCAAAGGTGCTTAATAATTTTTCAATGTATGGGAGGGTATAGGAGAGAAAATGCTAAGCACCTTCTTGCATAACTCATGTGGGAGGAGGCGTGTCAACTTGATATTTTGGACCAGACTAGCCGGGAGTGTAAACTAACTTCTGATACAATTCCCATCTCAATAGGTGGACCGTAACCCCTGCTTCATTCGAAGGTGCTTATTATTTTTTCAATGTATGGGAGAGTATATGAGAGACAACGCTAAGCACCTTTTTGCATAACTCATGTGGGAGGAGGTGTGTCAACTTGATATTTAGACAGACGTAGCTGGGGACCTGAACTAACTTTTGAAATAATTCCTATCTCAATAGGTGGACTGGAACCCCAGCCACATTGGAAGGTGCTTAAAATTTTTTCAATGTATGGGAGAGTATAGGAGAGAAAACGCTAAGCACCTTTTTGCATAACTCATTTGGGAGGAGGCGTGTCAACTTCATATTTTGGACCAGATTAGCCGGGGATGTGAACTAACTTTTGAAACAATTCCCATCTCAATAGGTGGCCCGTAACCCCACCTACATTGGAAGGTGCTTAATATTTTTTCAATGTAAGGGAGAGTATATGAGAGAAAACGCTACGCACCTTTTTGCATAACTCATGGGGGAGGAGGCATGTCAACTTGATATTTTGGACCAGATTAGCCGGGGGTGTGAACTAACTTTTGAAACAATTCCTATCTCAATAGGTGGACTGTAACCCCTGCTTCATTCAAAGGTGCTCAATAATTTTTCAATGTATGGGAGAGTATATGAGAGAAAACGCTAAGCACCTTTTCGCAAAGCTCATGGGGGAAGGGGATGTGAACTTGATATTTAGACAGACCTAGCTGGTGATGTAAACTAACTTCTGAAACAATTCCCATCTCAATAGGTGGCCCGTAACCCCACCTACATTTGAAGGTGCTTAATAATTTTTGAATGTATGGGAGAGTATATGAGAGAAAACGCTAAGCACCTTTTCGCATACCACATGAGGGAGATGGCGTGTCAACTTGATATTTCAGACAGACCTAGCTGTGGATGTAAACTAACTTCTGAAACAATTCCCATCTCAATAGATGGCCCGTAACCCCACCTACATTTGAAGGTGTTTAATAATAATATTATTGTTTCAATGTATGGGAGAGTATGGGAGAGAAAACGCTAAGCACCTTTTTGCATACCTCATGAGGGAGGGGGTGCGTCTACTTGATATTTTATACACATCTAGCTGGGGATGTAATCTAACTTTTGAAACAATTCCCATCTCAATAAGTGGCCCGTAACCCCACCTACATTGGAAGGTGCTTAATATGCTTTCAATGTATGGGAGAGTATATGAGAGAAAACGCTAAGCACCTTTTTGCTTAGCTCATGGGGGAGGGGGTGTGTCAACTTGATATTTAGACAGACCTAGCTGGTGATGTAAACTAACTTCTGAAACAATTCCCATCTCAATAGGTGGCCCGTAACCCCACCTACATTTGGAACAATTCCCACCTCTGTAGCTAACCCATAAATCCAGCAACATTCGGAGGTGCTTAATTATTGTTTCAATGTATAGGAGAGAGAACGCTAAGCACCTTATTGCATAGCTCGTGGGGGAGTGGGCATGTGAACTTAATACTTTAGCAAGACCTAGCTGGGGACATGAACTAATGTTTGCAACAATTTTCATCTCTGTAGCTAACCCATAACCCCAGCTACTTTTGGAGGTACTTAATAATTTTTAATGTATCAAAGAGTATATGGGAGAAAAGCACTAAGCACCTCACTGCATAGTTCATGTGGGAGGGGGCATGTCAACGTGATATTTTCGTCAAACGTAGCTGGAGACATGAACTAATAATTGCAACAATTTTCAACTAAGTAGCTAATCTGTAACCCCAGCTACCTTGGAAGGTGCTTAATATTTTTTCAATGTATGGGAGAGTATAGGGGAGAAAAATCCTAAAAATGTTTTGCATAAATCATGGGGAAAGGGGCATGTCAACTTGATATTCTAGCCAAACCTCACTGGGACGTGAACTAATGTTTGGAACAATTTTCATCTCTGTAGCTAACCCGTAACCCCAGGTATATTTGAAGGTGCTTAATATTTTTTTCAATGTATCGGGGAGAGAACACTAAGCACCTTATTGCATAGCTCATGGGGTAGAGGGCGTGTCAACTTGTTTTTTCAGCCAGACCTAGCTGGAGACATAAACTAACATTTGCAGCAATTCCCATCTCTGTAGCTAACTAGTAACCCCAGCTACATTCGGAGGTACTTAATATTATTTTTTTAATGGAAAAACACTAATCACCTTTTTGCATAGCTCATGGGGGAAGGAGCTTGTCAACTTCATATTATAGCCAGACCTAGCTGGGGAAGTAAACTAACATATGAAATAACCCCCATCTCTGTATGTGACCTCTGGCTAGGGCTACAGGTCACGTACAAAGATGGGGATTGTTCCAGAATTAAATTTTTGACTCCTGCTTCGTCAAGTAATAATATCACCCTGACACGTCACCTCTGACTTTTACTGTACTATAAAAGGAACTCAACACTTCACTCTCTATTCTCTCCCATACATTTAGAATATTAAGCACCTCTGGATCTGAATGTAGCTAGAGTTACAGGCCATGCACGAACATGGGGAGTGTTATATAATTAATTTACTATGTGTTCCCACTTAGGTTGATCAAAAATATCAGGCTTGTATGCCCCACTCCATAACCTATTCCCAAAAAGTGCTCAGTGTTTTTCTTCCTACTCTTTCCCATTGTACACTGTTAATCTTAAGCACCTCCGAATGTAACTAGGGTTATCTGCCACATAAGGAGATGAGAGGCGTTTCTAGTTCACGACATTTTCTAGGTCTGAAACTTGTATCAGAGTGACTTGCATCCTCCGCATAAACTACGCCTAAGTGCCCATAGCTACAGCTGAATGTGGTTACTATAATATGATGTTGACGCACACCCTCTCTCTTTAGCTATGCTAGAAGGTGTTTAGCAATTTTATCCCTACTACCTCCCACACATAGAAAACATTAAGCACCACAAATTTAGCTAGGGTGGCACACTACGTATGTAGCTAGGAAGTGTTATTGCTATTCTCTCCCATATACTACGAATTTATAGTATGTATTATAGCTAGGTTTACAGGCCAAGTATGGAAATATAATAAATAATAAATAATAGATAACAAAAAAAAATAGATAAAATATGAAAAATATATATGGGAGCTGCCATGAATGGAGAATCTGTGGTACCACATGCCTGCAAATATTAATCTTGAAAAAAATGTCTAAGGATTAAAAACTCACACTTGTCAAATTTTCTGTTACAGTACTGATTATCAAATTATTGTATATAGATCTAGATGTGATAATTATTATAGTTGATAATGCACAATTTATCCAATACGATACCTTAACGATTATTATTATAAGTGATAATGCAATAGTCTGATTCAGAATTTGTGGTTATATGATGATAACGTACTAATTCCTTATAATAATTAGTATTCGCTCTTATTAATCTTAACAAATTGCAAACAGTTCAAAATCAAGCTGGTGCAGGGAACTGATCTACAACTTGAGCAAAGTATCCAATCACCTGTACTCCTGGGACAGATATCTTGAGTCCAGAAGTTACCGTGGAGGCTTGGAAACCGGCTTGCCCTCTTCCAGATGCTCCTCCCGAATAGTCGGAACGGCCTGAAAATCCAAAGCACCCCCACCCAGTGGAGGACGAACTCCTGGATCCATATCTTGAAGCTCTGAATACACTCGAAGTGGTACTTTTGTCAACTCCGTTAAACTCCAACTCCACATCACGAGCCAGAAGGAATCCAGTCATGTATTGAGGGAGTCGGTAACTACCTGCTGTGGCCAGAAACTGGCTCTCAGTAAGGTCTCCAGTTGCTCCAGGTATACCAGGTGAAACCCTCAGATCTGGATCCGTCTGTACGTGAAAATTACAAAATTATGCAAAATTAATTACATGAAATACTGGTTAGTGTGTCATAAGTACGTACAATATCATAGCTCCTAATGAAATGGGGAATTAGGCAACATAAACATATTAAGTGCAATGCTAATTATTTCCATGATCAATCTACTGTATTTACTATTGTTGCATAATGTATATGAGATATTTCAATTTCTTACTGTGTGAATGCATAATATATGCATGTACACTTACAAAGCCGATGCGAGTGTTTTTGAATATATCAGGTCTAAACCAAGGCCTCTGAATGGAAACCTTCAAAATTTTCCCTTTGACAACAATGCTCGAGTTTGTCAAAGAATCCAGCGTGCTACTACCAGCCGAGTACGAACTTGAATAGCTTGAATCTGATTGAGACCACCAGTTGTAGGAATTTGACGAAGTGTACGAAGATGAATACGAGGAATACACGGAATATGAAGAACTCTGTATTTGTTCCACAGATGTCGATTGCGAGTTGTACTCAAAAGATAGCCATCTGTCATTGGGGTCGGTAACTGTGTTGTCAACAAGACTTGCTGCCAATGATGAAGAGGGAGCAGTTGTTAGGAGTGATCTGAGTTCACTAATTTCATCGTCAAGAGCATAAAGGATGGCATCAGTGCCTCTGGTGTCCGTGTTTGTGCTCAGAATGTCCTGAAGCTCGGAAGCATCAGTTATTGCGGAACCTTTCCTCTCAGCCAAAGCTTGTACATCTACCACACACATGTCGTATTCTATACATTCGGAAATATTCGCTCTACGAATTGTGGGGTTTTCATTGGCTGCTGCAATACATTTACACCTTTTTTCCGTGAGACGTTCAACTGCCGCAGTGAGTTCAGCATCAAGTTCTACACTCTGAGACTCTGCACTGTTCTTGGAATTGTTCAATGTATCTAAACACACGTCCCTGACGCTGATGCTCCTGGTTGTCAAGAGAAGAAGACGCTGTCCTTCCAGTTCGCCGATTCTATTTTGTACTTGTTCACGGCTCATCGGTTTAACTCTTTATAAGGAGAATACATAAGAAAAAGGTCATCAGTATATTCATGACATTGTACAAGGAGAGAAGAATAGCAAATCAATATTATGTGTGGATGGAATGAGAGAATGGGGGAGTCATGGAAATTTCATTTATTATGTTGTGAATGATCTAATGTTTATTTCCTATTCATCATGGGTCACATGTTTAGATATATTTTTTATTAAGTAAACATGGCACTACTACTATTATACACAGCACACAACCAATCTCCAAACAATAAATGCCTACAGTATGTTGCCTTGTATACTAATTGCAGTAGCTCCTTTGAAGACTACAGGATCCCTCAATTGTAGGTAGAGAAGAATAATTGACTATAAGCAACTGTGAGTCCTGCATCATCAATGTTATATTGCATGTATTATTATTATAATTGTATAATATAGACATGGCCTTGAAAACCATAGCTTGCAGTACAGCCACAGCACACCCACGCGCACACACACACACATACGTACATGAACACCGAGATTCACAGCACACACTCACACACACACACACACACACACACACACACACACACACACACACACACACACATTATGTAACATACGTTTCGTTGATGTAGATATACCAGTTGCTTGGAGTGAAGTACACAGGGTACACAGTTTGTGTACGATCAAGTGATGCCACACCGCTGGCTCTAAGTGCTGATTTGGCTTCAAGAAGCTCAATTCCAGGGGAGGCACTGTCCAGCTGGAGCCATTTGGTTTCAACTTCATCCTTGTGTCCGAACACGAGCCATTCCAGGTACGCACCGTCTAGTCTAGCTTGGTACACGGGGTAATTCTGAGTAAACCACTCCTCATAATCAGCCGCTGGAAGCGATGACCGACGTTCCTCAATGACTTTCTCATTCTCAACTTTCATCTTATTGTACAAATCATTGTACTTTTTGTACAAGTATAGTCTATTGGTCTCAATGGTCTTGTCCATGGGATCAACCACAGTCTCGCTCAAGTACTCAATTGCCTGCGCGTGAGCCTTCCTCTTGTCTGTGCTCAAGGAATCAATGCCACGGACTGTCATTTGACTGAGAAGTGTACGGTAAGTGGCCGCTAAACTTATTCCAGCATCTCCGCCGGCAAAAGGGTTAATGGGAGGGACAGAATCAGCCAAGGAGAACATATTCTCCATCACCCTCTTGGGTATTTCAACACGTCTGGCTTCGGGATCATCTGAATTCAGGCTATTAACATACTCGTCGCCCGGGTAGTAGTCGGCAAAGTTCAAAATTTTCCCCGGCAAAAGCATGGTGAAGCGCTCGGCACCTCCTATTCCGGTAATTTCGGAGAGAATCTTATAAAGCGACAATATTTGATTCTGCGCCTTTTCTGATGTGCCTTGGGAAGACGAGTGGTGGATGCATAAGAGCAAGAGCAATAGGGCTTGAAGCTGCACAATCGCCATAACTATACCGTTCGCCACTGTCGACTGCTAACGATCGACTTTTATGGGTAGCAAGAAGCCATTCAAGAGTTGAACGTTTATATAAAATGGCAGTCGGCGAGAGCGTTCAGTTTTGGAAATGGCGTCGAAACGTGCTCTGGTAGTAGGGAGCATCTTACTACTTGCCAGTACAACGTGCTTCTGTGCTCCATATTCCCATTTCGTCGAATATCAGGGAGGAGGTGGTTTCACTCTGTACGGGTCCAGTGTCAAGGTGACGTTTCAGACGAACTTCTCCTTCAACGGAGAATACTTCGACAACATCAAGGTATTACTCTAACTCCGTACACAGCCGGCACATGCAGCTGTAGATTATGCATGCTGTATGTGTGCTGGGTCTCCATTAAATGAGCTTTCTTCCATGTTTATTACTTCTCCCCTGGAATAGCGCGGATCTTCCGTTGTTGTAGGATCTATGGAAACAAAAGGCCAATTTTGTTATGACCGTAGAGAGCAATATCGTTTCGGTACGGGCTGTCTAAATTAAGAAGGTACTTTATAATCTCTACTGTGTCGATCAACCTGCTGCTTGAAATCCGTTCGAACTAATACAAAATGAGCTTCGATCTGCAAAAGTGGTGTGGAATCAATCTGGTTGTGTAAAAATACTCTTCCGAACTGAATAACCACATCTTTAGAAATATCATTTCTAATCGAAATAGATGTAAGGGATGATGCTGGAACCAGTGCAACATAAATTCTATTTCAAACTCACCTATAGGTCCAAAAGGACGGCAGACTAGTGCTAGGGAGCAGCTACAATGGAACAGAACTGACTCTTGATGTGTTTCATACCAGCAATTTTCCAGCCGGAGGTTCAGTCCACTATAGATTCTACACTGAGAATGTCGAGGGAGAACTGGGGGACATGCTGGACATACTAGAGGGAAAATCTGAGATTGCTGATAACATCATCCCAAACTGGGCCACTGTGGTTACCTGGAATAATTTAACCAACTACAATCAGAAGGTGTGCAGGTGTTGTATTTTCGTATATATATATATATATATAAGTATATGTTCGTGTCCATGTATGTGTCCACCTATATATGTGTGTGTGTGTGTGTGTGTGTGTGTGTGTGTGTGTGTGTGTGTGTGTGTGTGTGTGTGTGTGTGTGTGTGTGTGTGTGTGTGTGTGTGTGTGTGTGTGTGTGTGTGTGTGTGTGTGTGTGTGTGTGTGTGTGTGTGTGTGTGTGTGTGTGTGTGTGTGTGTGTGTGTGTGTGTGTGTGTGTGTGTGTGTCTGTGTGTGTGTGTGTGTGTGTGTGTGTGTGTGTGTGTGTGTGTGTATGTGTGTGTGTGTGTGTGTGTGTGTGTGTGTGTGTGTGTGTGTGTGTGTGTGTGTGTGTGTGTGTGTGTGTGTGTGTGTGTGTGTGTATGTGTGTGCGTGCGTGCATACATGCGTGTGTGTGTGTGTGTGTGTGTGTGTGTGTGTGTGTGTGTGTGTGTGTGTGTGTGTGTGTGTGTGTACATGTGTGTACATGTATGTGACCATGGTCATGTTTAGACATGTGTGCAAGTGACCACGCACATGTACATAATTATTGGCATTATGAAATACAACAGTTCTCAATGCGAGTTGAATACATAAATGTATTTCCTCAAAACACCCTTTTGATGTGTTGCACAATGTCATGCCATTACATTCTCTTGCTGTATCTTTATCTGCATAGTCCAACACCTTTCAAGCAGTTCTGATGACCGATGAAAATACTGCTGGTTCCTATGTGGTGTACAACTATGGAGCGATCGAGTGGCCTGAGGATGCAGGAGAGAGTACATGTAGTGCAGGGTATGCAATGGGTGAAGAGATTTGGTACACACTCCCCGGATCACATGTAGACGATGCTGTGACAATCATCAATACAACAAATATAAACGAACCCGGCATTTGGTTCTTCAAAGTTGACAAACCTGAAACATGTAAGAGAATTTGTACAGTACAGAAAATTGTTGAAAGGGATAATTTTTTTATTCTCAATTTCCATTAAATGTTGAATCGATGTAGTTTCAAGAGTCACAGTTAAAATCTCAACTACAAGATATACATATAATATGTGAAAATTGCTATCCCTTGAATTTAATACTACACATACAGTGAAACGTTGTACACTAAGTGGATTACATATGTTAGAAATTACATAATCATAATATTATTTCCCATTATAGCATTGACATCCGAGGCTGACAGCTTCTTCTTGGCATTCGGGCCGACATTCAGCAGTACTCCGATAAACCTATACGTACTTGTGTCTACTAATGAAGAAAACGACCTGTCCTTTTCCATTGAAGCACCAGGTATCGATTTCACGACAGAAGGAATCACAAGAAGAGGCATGCATGCTAAGGTTGATATACCTTCATCCGCCCTGGTCCAGGGATCGGATACAAATAAAGGAATCCACATATACACCACCAAGGGACACACTATAGCTGTAGTTGCCGTGGCAGAGTCAGAAGAGCATGTAGCACGATACTCCGTCTTACATCAAAAGAACGTAAAACAAAATTACACCTTCTACGCTGCCACAGCAGATGACTTCCTAACATACAGCACATTTGCTATCGTTGTTGCTACAGAGGATTATACCACCATTAACATCCGAGCACCTGTAACACTGACGGTCGGAGAACAGACTCTCAATACCAACGAAGAAATGGAAGTCGCGATGGAAAAATATGGGACACTTCTTATACACTCAAGACGAGATATAACAGGGATGAAGATTACTAGCAATGACAAGGCGATAGTTTTCTTCACTGGTCACAGTTGTACAAACATCCCAAGTGACTACGGACCTTGTGATTCCATTATTGAACAGTTACCATCAACCAACGACTGGGGGAAAGAGTTTATGGTCTCTCCTCTGAAGTACAAAATGTTCACTCAGCTCCAAATATTGGCCTCGGTCTCCAACACCACGGCACATCTGAAGTGCATCAACAGTGGAGGCAGGACAACAGTGAGCAAGTATTACACTCTATCAGAGGGATTCCCTGTAATTCGACACATTCAGGAACATGAGGTTTGCCACCTAAAGTCAAGCAAACCCATATTGGCTATCCAGTATGTAGCATCGAGGGAGGCAGACGAAAATGGCCATGAAGGGGGACCAGCTATGATGGTGATCCCGTCCACCAGCCAGTACACATCCGTTGCATTGGTTCCCGCAGTAAACGAGACCTTGGAACACTATATCAGCATTTTCGTCCCTGCAGAATACTACCAGCCGGAAATAATCCATTTGAACGAAACTCTCACTCTTGCGGAAGTGGAACATACAGTTTTAGTCTACTACAACAACTACACCATAACTTATTACATTTGTCAAATTGCATTACCTGAAGGGGACTATGTTATTTACAGCTTGCAGGAAGATGCTAAACTAGGCGTAATAGCTTATAGCTACTCAAGTGATTACTCTTTTGGTTACTTAGCATCCATCAAAAGTACAGGTAAGTATACATATTATATACGTTACTGTACGTCACCTCCACGTAATGCAATTATTGCATCTGGCAATTATTTACTTATTATTACTATAGTATGAAACAGTATGGTAGCTGTACTTATTTTTTACAGGGGAGGCTCATGGTACATGTATATAGGTTCATTGTCTAAAGGTCTTGCCAAAATATATATGTTAGCATACGGTACCTGCAATGACCCTTAGGGTTGATCAATCTCACACTATTTTTGTATGCTTTGCACACCACATACATAGTTGCATTCACACATGTTTGAAAACAATTACTTGTGCACATCCTGGGTTAGACTAGCCTATGTATATACTGGTGCACTTTCAAGAAGGGAAAAATCCACTTTTAACACTTTGCGGTAACGTAAACACACAAAGTGGCACAACGGTACAGATTTATCTCACCAATGCCACTCAAAAGCAGTAGCTGATACACACATAGGCTTCAACTCACACTACATGTACACGTTATCAACTGTGAGGCAAATAGCGTGGTAGATAACAGGATATGACATTTGTATCAGAGTCACTGCAATGAAGTCTGTATGCTGTGTAGTACCCCGTGCTATTGTGTGTCAGAATGAGTGTTTTATCCATGCACTACTTGCTTCTCACTTGTCATCACTGTCTCAGGATCACACTACGATACACCTCTTGTGAAGGTAATTGGTAACAGCAACTATGGCCTGTGTATCAATACCACATACAGAGGTCCGGTGTACTGGAGGGATGATCTCGGGTCTGTTGTCTCCAGTGACAGGCTACTGCAAGTAAACAATAGTAATGATGGGATACGGTACTGGTGTGAAGTACCAACTTATGGGAACGAACCACAGAATTATTACAGACAGAAATTTATTCCATCGGGTGTTGTGGTCATTGAAGGTAAGTATGAGTTGTAAAAACATTACTCTGTATCGGGGAGACATATCGCATATAAACATGTAAAAATTGTCATTCTGTTTGATCTTTATTTCAGCACGTTCCCAAATGGTTCAAAAATTCCACAACTGCTTGTATGATGAACACTCATGAACTCCTAAATAGTGACACAGGAGCTAGTGGTTATCGTACACCTGTATGTCAGAGATTATGGAGTCACTAGCACAATACCTCCACATGTACAGCATTGGTGAACTTTTTTGGGTCCTTTTACATAGCGTACATTCACAATATATCTCAAACACAGGTACCACAATAAAACATGATTGGATTGTGGCAGGCATATGCATTGTCATGTCAATTGTCAAATTGTTTTGTTATCGCAAGAAGCCATGCAAATCCCAACATGGAAACATCCCATCGTCACCACACTATTGTGAAATTTCAAAATCCATGTAATCACCATCTCACTACATTCTGTGCCATGTTCTCATTGAATCAACAAATGTGTATCAAATTGGATTTCTTCTGAAATGTTCAGAATCAGATGGAGAGAAAAAGGACTGTGCTTTCAACGTGAGAGTCTTCCCAAGAAAAGTTGTTGCCAGTGTTTTAACAAATATAACATTGTATTGTCTGACATCAGAAGAAAACATTAAGTCCATTACCTGGTACTACAACAAAACTGAGGAGGTTATCGGGAACGGACACGTCTTAACTCTTGAGGCTGCTGCTGTGGAACAAAGTGGAACGTACACCTGTCTCATCATCAGAAAAAGCGGAGATAGTGCCAGCAATGTTTCTACCGTTGTAATAAAAAGTAAGTGTGGATTTGTTCAGCATAAAGAATGCAATTGTATGATCATGTATACATAGAGTATTGTTATATCAAAAACACTAACTTCAAAGGCTTATTTGTAATGTATCACGTGAAATGCATCCTTCAATGATGTTACGAATGCGTGCAGTGCAACGTGACTAGTGAGTACATTAATAAATGGGCACACCAACTCCAAGCCTTATCGGAGGCTCCTATCACACTTTGTTTGAGTGCATGGTAAACTTGTTTAGTAAGTACATAATTTTGTTATAATGTATACATACGTACACTCCGCTTAATAGTAAACCATGTTAACCACCAGTACTATACTGATCGTCAATACCTCCCATAAATATACAGATTTACTGTATCCTTTGGTACATGAGCTAAGGACTAAATGTATTTAGTGGACATATGTACTAACCAAACTGAGTTGTGCAGTAGCAAAATCACTGTACAAAGTACACTTATTCAAATACAACTTAGCCATAATCCAAACAAACATATACATACATAATTGCATATGTTCATATACTGAGTTATACAAGTGTTACGTATCTTTCCATCACCCATGCACATTTGCACACAGACAACTACCCAGTCATCAATGAGCATCCTCATGACGTGCACCTGGTACTGAATGATACAAAGGTGCTGCTGAGACTCAATTGTAGAGCTGACGTCATGGGGGGTGAGATCAGGTGGGAAAGAGACGAAGGTGTCATTTCAGAGGGCACCATAATCGAACAACATGGGGACCTGATAATGACTAATCCCAAACTGGAAGATTCTGGTTTCTACAGGTGCATTGCTATTAATGGGAGTGGATACACCCATTCTTCATATGCACATGTGACATTCGATGGTATGGCTCTCTGTGTGTGTGCTTGTGTGTGTGTGTTTGTGTGTGTGTGTGTGTGTGTGTTTGTGTGTGGGTGTGGGTGTGGGTGGGAGTGTGGGTGTGTTCATGTGTTTGTGTGGGTGTGGGTGGGAGTGTGGGTGTGTTCATGTGTTTGTGTGTGACATGAGTGTATGTGTGTACACACCTTTATGAAAACTCATGAGCTATAATTCCAGTCTTTACACTATCACGAGTAATGTACAAACAAGTATGTCAATGTACAGCATGTACATATATAGCCAGAGAGTCAGTGTATACTTCCTCTATAACATACCATTTTTTTTCTGTGTAGTACAACCTCCTGTAATACAGATAGGCCCTAAAAATCAAACCATCCTTGTCAACAACACAGTCACATTGGACTGTCTTGCAACTGGTTACGGGAATATCGGATACCAGTGGATTAAGTCTAGCATGGGAGTTACAGACATCACCGACAGCTATCTTGTGATAGAGGACACAGATGGGGATGGTGCAGGCGAATACAGCTGCGTAGCCACAAATGTAGGCGGACTGACAACATCTGCACCTGCCTTTGTCAGAGTGCTGAAGCCAGGTTAGCTGCTCATAAGAGAATTATCTTTCTTTTCGACTATCTGTGTTTTAACACCTGAGTCTTCCTAGTAGAGTGTCCCTGAAAAATGGGACTATCAAGATAAGGGTAATGTATTGGATGTTTTAGCTTCACTCAGTAGTATCTTATCAGTTGAAAGCAACATGTTTACTGTGAAACTGTTGGCCAAATTGACTGAAGTAGATTTTAAAAGCGTCATAATTGAGTACATTAGGTACAAGCTAATGGTCATTACGTTTTGGTGGCAAGAACTTGAAAACATGACCTATTCATGCAGCACGCCATCAGTTTAGCTAGCCTCAAAATGTGCAATGCATACACATAATATGAGTAGCCAACACTAAACTATGACTCACCTTATAGTTGTATGTACATACTATATACATCATAAACCACAATGCGATATTTGAATAACGAGCATACATTATTGAAAACACCTCATGACTAAATGCATTAATTTTTAAATTAATGAATAACAGTACTGTCATGTAGGGTTGTATATTATACATTAAAATAGATAAAAGATTCTCTGTGGGACTCCTTAACGCACACCTCCCTTGCCTATCAGTACTCAGTCCAGTTGTGATAAGTTCCATTTTGCACTCAACATATTACCACATCAACAATTGCGTTCAAACTCCATTGCCACGATGTATCAACCAAAATCCAATATTCCTCTCCCATGCAATATACCATTAGCTGGCTACCTTTGTATTATATGGCTTTTAAATGTCAACGAGGTGACGTGTACTTAACAATCACGAGCATACAACCCAGTGTCCATGTATGGCATTTGAATTCTGCAAGCAAAAGCGTATGTATGCAGGTGGGAGTGGGAGCTTGATAATCCTACATTCTTTGGGGGAACAAATACATGTCAGATTACAAAGGTTGTCAAACCATGGAAGCTTCAACAGTATACTTTGGGGAAAGTAAAGAATTAAGGATTTGGCTTGAGGTCACTGTGTATTAGTCCAACATACATACTCTCAAATTCCATATAATATTATACTGTTTATATTCTGTGCTCATAATTAATACTACATACATCATCATATGATGTACATATTATAACATTGTGGAGGGTAGTTCAAATCAGCAGTATCGTATGTACACACACTAAAACGTAAAGTATTTGCACCTCTCAGTAAATATATAATTGTTAAAAGTTGTTGTAAAAAGAATGTAATCTCATCATCACCTAGGTGTGGATAACATTGTGGATAAAGAAATCTCGGTTTACACTAGTCCTCATCAACTGATAGCTTTTGAAGGGACTGAAGCTAGGTTCACCTGCTATGGAGTTCACGGGGCAGGAAACTACAGCTACCTCTGGCTCAACAGTTTCGATGAAGTTGTTAGCAATGAATCTCTGCTAGTGTTGTCTCAAGTGACGGAGGAATTATCAGGGAACTACACGTGCACAGTCATTGACGGCAAAGGAGAAATGGCAACTGGTTATGTAGAGCTGACAGTAGCAAGTACGTTCACAACGTGAGAAAATATAAAACCGTACCTCTTTTAGCTGCCCAAGGGTGCCCACCCAACACCAACCTTAGTGTGAAATTCTAGTCTATGTCATGCTGGACACAAATGTTTTTTTTCTCCCAACTCCAAACATAATAACATAATATTATGGTAATGTATATAAGTGGGTTCGACCGTATGTGTACTTATGGTATTGTACACTAACTTGGTATTCTGCAGACAGGACATTGACAGTGGTGTCACATGTTTGCGATGTTGCCCTCAACATAAGTGACAGGTCAAAGAACGCTGCCTTTCACTGCGAAGCAAACATTCACGGAGTAAACTACACATGGGAGAAGGAGAACGGGTCTGTAACAAACAGAGCAATCGGGGTGAACATGTCCACACTTATGATACCAAACATAGCTGTTGCCGATGCAGGGAAGTACAGGTGTATTGCCTACGACAGATATGGACAGGTTGAAGTATCAGAATATGCTTGTCTGAACATCACAGGTATATTTAATGCATAAGAGAGTGTAAATGTACAAAAACTACGCATAATATATGTTATATGCATATTCATGACTATTATGAATAAAGGTATTGAACTTTGTGCAAAGCACATATTGACCAGGTAGAGTTCAGTGTACTTGAAGTGGAGTGAAAACTGTAACTTAAACAATCCTTCTTTGCATATGAGTCCAACAACTACAGATAGTACAGAGTAAACTCTTGTCTGAAGTGTGATTTTAACCTCTCCAATTTGCTTCCGAAACTACCTCAGTGTATATTGTGTTTTACTGTTTTCAACTTTTCAACATAGTTAACCCGCCCACCATCAAGTATCAACCTGCCAACATCACAACAACACTGGGAGGCAATGTATCCTTGACTTGTGTTGCTGAGGGATATGCTCCGTTAACGTACGTCTGGGAAAAGAGAGGTATCGGAGTGATACAGAATGTTACCTCCCCCAGGCTGGTCTTGACTAATGTTACCGAGTCCATGGAAGGGTTCTATCGCTGTAAGGTACTCAACAACTATCAAGGAAGTGTGTATTCAGAATACGGCAGAGTGACAGGTATGAAATCCCAAGTGCTTATATAATTAGTGTAGATTGCAAATAAATAAAAATAATAATATTGCACTTAAATAATGTATTATAGTATGCACGAGTATGTATTTTCATAGTATGATTAAAATATATATCAATAATCACATCCATGTACAATTTCATGCCATTTCGGGCAGTCAGCTCAGATAATGTGTGTAGTGTATGTATATTCAGTGTTTATCTTGTCCTAAGTCCAAATCCAATTTACAGATTGAAACTGAGTCTGGAGACCAATCCAATGCTTATCAGCATGTAAAACAAAACTGACAAGTTGAAAGCAATACCGGCCTATTTAGTTTCAAACTACCAGAGATAAAATGAAATTTTCACACGCAGTCATAATTGAAAAAAATGTTGAAAATACATACTCATGTCTAAACACATAATATAGAGTGAGATCATATCCACACAAGTACGAAACAGGGTAATTGCATTGTCTCACACTTACAGTTCGAATAGCACAAGTATTGAATGTCACAGACTGCAACACCAAGAAAACTTCCACCATGCTTCAGTTGAGGGACATCAAAACCCCTTCCTTCTTAACCAATGAAAATCTTCTACTCCATGGACCACTTTTCTCTACGTCTACACAAATATCAAAGGATGTGCAATATCTAATAGATTCTATGGTTTATATATGCCACCACTTAAACAACACGAGTCCACAACTGACTATTGGGATTGTAATTGAACCATTGTGGGTGATAACGGTTGCACCCTATTGCAAAGAAAGTTGTGAAACACAGAAAATTGAAATCATCCCCCTCAAAAGTGTACCTCGTGACACAAATTTGACCGATGTATGCGGGAAAACATATGGCAGAGATGAAACAATACAGCTAAACAACATGGAATATATGCTCAAGAGTCCGAACAATAACTCAGTTTTGCTAATCAATATTGAGAAATTTTTCCTGAAAATGTTCATCACTAAGGACACCCTCATGTCCCGAGGCATACTCCTGAAGTTGCAAGCTGGAAATGCAATTAGTCTTCTTGGGGTGTCCACCAGTAATCAGAAAGCAATGTCACCGATGAAATACCGTTACAGGATTCGTAGCAAACTCCCTCCACCTAACACCCCACCCCCTGCAACTGTTCCAGATCACTGTTCCCAAGATCTCCCACCCTCCTGTCAGTGGATCCCGGGGAGTCCGATAATTTACCAACCACCACGAAGCACCAAGTACGCCCTATTGGGGTTAGTGGCTCCACAGACTATCTGCGAGGTGTTTGAAGTGTATGAGAATCACCTAAATCTATCAAAAGACTTGGAATGGATTGACCAAACAGTGTTTTGATTACATACATTTAATTGAAATCTTCACTTATTATAGTTTATGAATTGCAAATTGATCAAGTATCTTGATATAATATTATTATAAATTTTCAAACAATTGTATGTAATCATTGCTTATTGCAGTAATTATTGCTAATGTGACAGTATACAGACACAATATAAAATGATATACGTATATGGAAATTATATCATACAGATAGAATGGCATAATATAGAAGTGAAATACCGTATAGTGGGAAATTTTCACGGGACAAAATTTTAGAAGATTTCACGGTTGGCCTAACATCCGTGAAATAATAACTGCGAATTAGGTGTTCTCCTTGTTCTATCACTTGACTGTGGCCAGCATCTGTGAATTTTGATCTTGGAATCATCCACAAAATTTCCTGCCATACGGTAATATTTTACTGAGAAAAGTGTAGATAAAGGCAAATGTATTTATATCATTATAGTGCAGGACATAATAATCCATTGATGTCAATATTATTACGATATCCTACATATAATAACTATTGTTTATGTAGGTATAAATAAAATCAGGATTACCTCTTAAATGCCCACAGATTTTAATGATATTCATTATTATTATGTGTACATCGTTAATTTTGCAATGGACACGGTACCTTCAACCTATAGTTTAACAGTATCCATTAGAATATGACTAAAATCATTAAATTTGGCTCCACCATCACCAACACATTGATGTATGTACTGACAGAAACCAGCCAGCGCCAAATGCATCCTGCATGAGTGGTATCATCATACACTTGAAGGACAAGATTCTGTATTTTATGAATTAAATATAATCATAATGTTACAGTACTAATGCAACTATACTATTTACCGATATTATTGCATGAAAATTGGCATTCATAAGTTATATATTGATCACCAAAAATTATTATTATTATTATCAAACAACTCACAATGGTCGCTGGATCCGATACTGGTCCTCTCAGTTAGTGGGGGCAACAGTAGTAGGTGAAGCATCGTCTTCGCAGATGGACGATCGTAGCCGCGAGAGAAAAATTTCGCGTGATCAATTATTGTCACAGCGGCCATATAAATCATAATTCCCCGTCAAATAAACGGAACGCACACGACCAACTTCCGCATTTTACTCATTCCGCAGATAAAAGGCCTTCTATAGCGGTATAAATTCTACTAAGCCATCACCGTGGCTGGATTGGAGAATATGGCATCCTCTTTTGCAGTTTTCTTCCTTTTACTGTCCCTATTCTCGGAAACAAACGCACAGTTTTCATCAAACGTGTACTCTATTGACGTTTCTAATCGTCTCCAAACCTCGATAGCTACATCAGGCTGCGGCGGGGGGATATGCGTCTGCTCGGAGCTCAATCGAGAGTGGAGCGCCGTTTTAAGCTGCGGTGTGCCGCTGTCCCCTATCCTGGCCGTGGCCACCACCACTAACGTCGATCAAACACAAGAGAAGATGCGCGCCGAGAGACAGTTCAACAGGATCCTCGACTCCATGCCGTACGTGGGGAGAGTGCTGGACACGTGTAAGTGGAGCCGCACCTTGTTTTCCGAAAAATATCGGAAATTACTTCTGAGAATGGAGGAACAAACGACCAACGACTCGAGAGTGGAAGCTGTTAACGTTGCGATCTGTGAATTGAACGAGCCCGTCCCCGATCCAGAACCCGTTGGTGATGTCACAGAGGTTCCCCTGTTCACTCTCTACCTCCGCTACAAGCAGCTATATTTTGCCGCTAAAAAGGAGAAGCAACGACAAGAACTCGCTCAAAGGGAGGAACTGACCGATGCTGAATTCCAACAGTGGTACCAAGACAACCTGGAACTCCTTAGATGTGACGTAGATAGCGCATATCAAAAGTGGGAGATCTTTGGAAACAAACGGAAGGTGGAAGGATTGTTGATGGAGAACGACATTGTACCGGATAGCTCCGAGATAACGAACGCCCTATCCGTGTTCAACTCTGTGAGGGACCTACAGATACCAACCGCCAACGTTGCCGAAGGACTAATGCCCACATCGTTGTCGCCGAGTGGATGGCAACAAATATTGACAGGAAGGTTGGTGTATTAAGCAAAATAATTATTATTAAATTATAAAATTAATATAAACATTATTATAAATCCTTTTTATTATAGTATATTTACAAGCCAAATATTGTTGAAACTGACACCTACAAAGCACCAATCATCTACATCATCCATGATCATCCCTATTATATGCACATAATAGGGATAGTCATCATAGTGTACTGTATACAATGGTCCCTCTTTACAAAGGACACATTGAGACCCGCCATTTTTTTCAATGTACAAAGGTTGTCTACTCTTTGGACTGAGGTACCCAATGTATAAGCCGTGTAAGAAAATCGAATTTGGGCCCCTCAAGAAGTGTTTTTGTAGGGAGATGAAATCTATGATGACTTTCTTCAATCAGAGTGCCCCGCTTCCGTGTATGTTTAGCACTACACGGTACACTACAAGACCTTTCAACTGTTGCAACTAATTACTACACTGGTACAGTTGGATTCCTTCATTACACACAACATATGTATGACAGCAGTACCACCTGATAAATTCATCAGCCAGGTCCACCTCATGAAATCGAGTGTATTATAGAATGTGTGTATACGTATATGGTATGAGTTGTTGCATCTCTGTAGGGTGTCGAAAACAAGGGATCAGGTATTGTACAGAATTGCACAGCTGAAGATATCCGAGGCCACTCTCATTGGCCAAAGCACCGCATCCTCAACCTCTGAAGCTATCTTGGAATCAACCTCGAATAAAAGTCTCTCTGAAGTGACTGATTTGGCAAGAAGAGTCCAGAGCTTGGTCCTCGACTGCCAAAGTGGAGATACTAACAAATGCACAAAACTGGTGGAGGAGCAGACTCGCCTCAAAGAAACCTCTAATGACTTCGTGCAAGGTTTCATAAACACTGAAACTATAAAACCTACAGACAGTTTTGAAAACGACCTCAATACCATCAGATCAGCAATAAGACAAGCTGAGACAGAACTAGCAGATTTCATAACTGCAGTATCTACAGTAGATAGCTCCACCACAAGTACCGCACAAGGGACTATCGAACATCAGAGTGTCACGTTTGAGTGGGAAGAAGATAAAACTAGTCTTAGAGAGACCAAAACAGAGATAAGTTCGAAAAATCCCTACCATGTACGGCCATTTCTTTTCCAGAAGACATCCCCTAGTGAAGACTGCGAAGATTGCTATAGAATATTCCACGAAGTAACTCCGGAGAAAATAACAGCCAGGCTCTATTTCCTAAATATGGAGCGGTCGTGGTTTGATCCAACTCTTTTCCAAAAAGAATTCCTGAGAAAGGTACAATAATATACATTCCAGCTTCATGATACACTTGCAAAGTTGTAAACCCCCTGCTTGTACTTGCTCAATCGCATGCACCTACTTGAGGACATCCTGTAGATTACAAGATGGCAATCAGTAAAGTTGTTTGGCTCATACGTACCTTCCCACCACCTTTGACCCCAACAGTGCACCCTGTCAAAATGAAGTCAAATGTAGAATGAGAAATTTGAAATTCAAAGAACAATACACTTACGACTGCCATTTTGTCAAACAGACTGCATAGTGGAAATTTCTCAATTTCACTCAAATCAACCATTTTGTGGTTTAAATTCCGTGATTTTCATGTTCATGCATTACAGCACTATGTGCCACTTGAAGCTTTTGTGAATCAAATCAAACACCCAAACTGCTACAATAAACCTCATGAATATTTCCCGCTATACAGTCATTGTACTTTTATGTGACTGTACATATGTACGTATGTACTGAAGTTGTTATGTGAAATTTATTGGATAATTCTAATAAATGTCCCTGTCACTTCTGATTTCAGAATAGTAATGTCCACTCATTTGTACGCACTTACTTAGTATACACACATAGGAACAATTCTTGGCATTACATGACTTAGTGAATTAGTCCCTATATATAATGTTGACTGTTGAATGCGTATATACGTATTATACTTGTATCTATGATATCTAATCCTACTGTATATACTGTCTCCTGTATTCACAGATTATAGGAGAATTGGGTCAGCCGTTAGCTCCATTCCCCTTGCCAACTCTGGCACTACTCAACACACTTGCCAGTGATGACTATCTGCTGCCATACTATCCTGTCACTGTCGTTATTGCGTCAAATATTGAAGTGATCCTCAAGAACGTCAACAACACAGCAGCAACCGACATTTACAAATCGGCTCTTTCTTCCTCCGCACTGACCATTGGAATGGGACCGTTTACAATTTCCAACTCTCTTGATATGGCCTACACAGGTGACCATCGCTTCAGCATTGCGGGGATGGTTGACCCTCACACAGGCACGATAACAAATGACGGCAATAACAGATTGAGGATACGTCTTGGAGGGGGACAGGTGGTCGGATTGAGGTATCAGTTATTTGATGCAGTTCGGCCAGATGAGTTCACAACTGGGAGTCAAACAAACAATTTGGCACATAATGCGACGACAACGCCTCCCTGAGTTTCCTTGAGTTTGTTCCATTCGTTATGTTACATCCTGACGAATTTGAGTGCAAATCATAATATTAATCATTTATTATCATTATTATTACATTAACAATAATTGTTCTGGTCCTGGTCTGATGGTGAAATATATCAGTCTGAGCTAATTAAAACTACGTTTAAAAATACTAATTATAACTTAATAGGTTTTAAAAATAAATAAATTAACAATATTATATTATTACTACATACAACACCTAGTGGTGGAATGGGGAACTGTGAAATACCTGACTTATAAAATATCTTTAATATGATACTATAGTCTGCAATTGATTCAAATATGTATAATATTATATAATTATATATTATACTGTAGTTATAAATCTGATTTGGTATATATATAGTTACTCACCGATATATTCTAAGTTAACATTATTGAAGTTCAAAGGTACAGTCCCATGCACAATATAATTACAATTAATTGCGTATATACTCTGGTATAATATCTATGTATATCCCAATTACCCCCTATTACCCTGTGTAATGTACTTATGTTATTATAAATAGTTTTCGAACAACTTTTCCTGCTTATAATCTGTTCTGTTGCAGTCCAATAAAATATTTATTTTATAAGCATTATATATCCAATTTACATGCTGTGTATGAGTTGTTGGACTATTGTTGAACATGTCTATGGTATTATCGCACTGATAATCAACAGCTCTTTTCACAAATTATTCAACTGTACGTGTAGTACTTGTGCATAAATTACTTTAATTTGTGGCGCTTCCAGTAGCAACCAATTGCAATCAGAAAGAGAGTGAATGCAACGATAACCACGGCGATGATTCCTCCTACTGCTCCCGCAATTTCAGGGATATTTTGAACTCCAGGCAGGGTATTGGCACCAACATCTGTAGCATGGGATACAATCAGAAGTTACTTTTTGACATGCATATTAATTGAAATTCAAATTTTAATCATAGAAAAATGAATTTTGACAAATTTTCCAGGAATATGAAGCAAAATCACTTCCCCTCCACAAATCTGTGTCGATCAAACTCCACTTTCACAAATCTAGTTTAGTGCATGTGCCTCAAAATGATTAACACTCACAGTCTCCACAATAGGGGCCTCCAAAGACAGAGGTGCATACGCATTCGTATCTGTGGCCATGCTTCTTACATATTCCGGCATTATCGCATGGATTCTTCTCATCACAACTTGTGTATACTGCAATCATGGGATGGATTGGAATGGAAAGTTAGCAAGCGTGCAGTTCAAGGGTGGAAGGGTTAACGTATGTGTGGTACATGTGTGTATGTGTGTGCATGTATGTACCTATGAATGCATGTGTGTACACATGCGTGTATGTGTGTGTGTTTGTGTGTGTGTGTGTGTGTGTGTATGTGTGGATGTGTGTGCATCCATGCATGTATGTGTGTGTACATGCATGCATGTGTGTGTGTGCATGTGCTGTGTGCATGCGTGCGTGTGTGTGCATACTATGTGTGTGCAGATGAGCATGCATGCTGAGTGTGTGCATGTAATTTTACACGTGTGTTTTTGTAACATTAAACAAACAAGTTATATCCTCCATTGAAACAGTTGGCTCAGGTGCAAATGCTTATTACTAAACTTAGCAAAACTAGAGATAAAAGCAATAAGTACTATACTATTTGTTGCCATGGTAATAGTGCAAAACACACATATGCAACTTAGCGTGAGGACCAACTAATTATGCACTCGGTGAACTTTAGCCACCTTTTATTTCAGTACATTAGCTATGTACTTGTGAGAAAACCGTGTTAGTTAAGTAACCATCAGTATACATTATCCTGCCATTAGTAGATACTTGCTCCACAAAATCAACAAACAAAGAATGTTGACAAAAAGAGGATACCAAACTACACAGAAGTATATGGATAGGTGGGACATGTTGTGATGGTCTTTTATTGTTTTATACTTTCATCTCAATGCATTGTGTGTTGGCGATAAACTGGGGTTAAGCATTAGTGAACAATTATCTTGAGTCAGATAAGATTTCAGCTGTCACTGAGTGTTATCACAGAACATTGACGTTATCTTAATGGACCCTTGTTGGTTCCAAGAAAGTACACTAGCATGCATCAGTGTCAAAACTGTAAACATCTTTGCGATAACAGTGAACAAAGTGTTGGATTGAAGCACATACCTAGGTATGGCTGGGAGCTGCTAAAATGAACCGAGGAGGGGTAAAATTGTTTTACAAGGCTTTATTTCAAGCAAGGGTTTCACAGTCACTCTCCATCTCAAACCGTATCCGAGTGTAAAACTTGATTTAATATCCCTTTCTACACAAAGCTATAGTCTTGCATAGCCAGACCCTTTATCTACCATTTTACTCGGTTAGGACTGAACAAGGTGTTGCTATGGTGGTGTGGGCCATGTCGGTGCTGCCCTCATATGCATGCATGAGACGAACACACAAAATGTGCACATTTGCAAACCTTTCTCTTCACAAGTGGGCCCGCTGTAGCCAGCCAAACAGGAGCAAACATGGTCTGCAACACACATCCCATTCTGGCAGGGAGGGTCGCACACAACTACATCGCAGTGGGTGTAAATAAAGAAAAGAATACAGCCATGAATACTGCACATATTTCATAATAAACAAATACTCAATGAAGCACGTATATGACCTGAGAAATTTGTGACTCAAGTCATTATACCAATACGAAACACAAAATAGAACTAGCAGAAAGTGCAGTAGTGGAGAGTGTCTGGCCACAGCCAGTGATATAGTGTACATGATCACACTTGGGAATGAGCACTACTTTATGTGGAACTTGTGCAACTTGAACAGCCACCTCTATAGAAAGGTCATCTGCTGAAAAGGTCACTCTAAATTAGCCTTCAAATTCGGAGGTGGTCTCCAATACCATGTCCTCAAGTGTTGATGTGGAGAGTAGTGCTTCAGTTGAGTTTCGCGGGGCCAAGTCGTCTGTATCATCGCCATTGTAGTTCCCGAGGAGACCTTGAGTTGCACCTGAATACTTACCCGGAACAAAAGTCTTGATTTTGGAAAGAAAGCCAAGTTGACCTTGCACCTCAATAGACACACCCACAGAGAATTTGACAATGTAAACATTGCTCTCCCTTGAAATGGCAACATTTTCAAACCGCTGCACAGTTTGTACAGAAAAGTCTACAGGTTTGCCGCTTATGTACACGTCCATAAGAGAAGAAGTCTCGTTCATTTCAATCTGAACCAGATCTGATCCACTCTGCCTTGCAGCTATTGCTGAGAAGACAGTCGCTGGTACAAGTGTGCCATTCTCATCCTTAGCCTGTACCATCCTCCCGTGTAGTTTGAAATCCCCGTCTATCGTCTCAAGGATAACAAACTCTCCCCTACCATTGAAGGTATACTGATATCCATCCAGGGTGACCAGATGGGGGTCACCATATGCATACCCTACACGAATAAAAGAGTAAGAATTCAAAGTACACACACACACACACACACATACTTGTTATATACATACAACTTTGTGATAGCTTGTATGATTCAACCTAGCTGTCAAAATACACATACATAGTATACATTATCATGTACAATGATGTGGATCTCTTATATATCTAATTGAGTATACATTACCATACACAAACAAACTACATTTATACAATGAACAATCATGGTCTCAGTGATTACCACAATGTGTCTTACATGTATGCACAGCATACGCACACACACACAATGTACACACACATGTACATACACATACACACACATGCACGCACACACACAAA
>OZ026557.1:1822500-1837500 GCA_964020155.1 Chondrilla cf. caribensis | reverse complement strand
GTTACAGCCTACCCCTCACATATACCACGGATACCATGGATTTCCTTTAGTGTGCAATGCGTTTGCAAATATATTTCATGCATAGAAAAGGCTCAAGGGGAGAGTCATCTTAATTCAGCAGTGTTAACTGAATTCCATACTAACTATAGCTTACCAATCAGGGTTGTGACATTAGACCCAGACCCAGCAGTGTTGTTCACAGAGCAATTATAACTGCCTTCATCTGACACCATCGTATTGCGGATCTCCAACACGGTGCTATTTTCTCCTGGCAGGAATTGGTCACCATGGTACCACTGAAACATGTTCTCTGGACCACCTCCAGCAATACATTCCAAAGTGGCAGTTTCCTTCTGATTGACCAGGACTTTCGGAGAAGGCCTTACTGTTACAAGGGTAGCTGGAGAGACTGGAAAGTGATCAAAGATGTCTATTTATCATGTACGTACATTACACTGGGCTTCTGTATGGTGCATACAGACTCAATAACATTTTGTACAGATTCATGCATGTATATAGCAATAGTTATTGCATGTGAAATGTATGTACATAGGTGTAGTGTACCTGTGAAAATGACCAGACGTGATATGAGGTTGTTCACAGGATTTGTTACATCGCAGGCGTAGCTACCATAGTCACTTGCTATCACTGATTGGATTGTCAGTCTGGCTGTATCTGTACCAACAATGTGATCGGTATCGGACAATGGGACTCCATCCTTGAACCAGGTGTAGACAATGGGTTCGGATCCAATAGCAGTACAAATGAATGTGACAGACTCCCCAACCACAGCAGTCTGGGATGCTGGCTCCTCAGTATACCTCACACTGACTACAATGAGAATGGGAATGGGAACGAGACTAAAACTTGGAATGGTACTCCATACGAGCACCATCACATCCTAGATATGTACCTGCTGTAAAAATATACACAAATTTGTACAGTTTGTGCAATAACAGAGCGAACTCACTCAGCACTACAGAAATGCTGCTCCCTGAGCCGGCAGCATTGGTCACTGTACAGTTGTAGTCTCCTCCATCGGATATCCCAACAATGTTCAGTGAGAGAGTTGATTGGGTTTCCCCCTGAAGGAGTCGGTTGTCATGGTACCATTGATAAGTGTTATCTGGTCCCCCACCAGCATTGCAGTGAAGTGTGGTGGAGTCTGTCCGGTTGATGACAATCCTCTCTGGGGACACAGTCACCGTATTTTCAGGAGAAACTGTATGTGTGAACAAGGAAATTCAATATACTAATAGATAACATTCATCAATCAGAATTTTTCAAAACTAAAATTTGGCAATCTTAATTTTGCAATTCTTGCATGAAGTGCATTGAGGCACTATACATGACCTGAAATTTCCTGATTCCACCCAAAATTAATGCAAAAACACAAAAAGACTTACAATAGTCTCCCCTGTACAGTGTGTATCACACAAAGAAATGTAGACATTGTAGATATATTGGAGTGTACGTACCTACCTATCTCAACAGTGTAAAATCTCCTGATTTGACCCTTTAATGCAAAAAACGCAAAAGAACCTCACAATAATCTCCCTATGTACATGGTATGTATCAGAATAATGAAATGTAGAACCTACGTATCTCAACAGTGTATGGATTACACATACGGACAAAATGAACAATGTGTGAATACACAATAGAGTAATGTTTTATTGTATGAACATGACCAGCTGTGATATGGGAACGTGATATTGTGTCATCAAGGTGATAACATTGACTAATATTCTTTTTGAATTAAGGCCAAAAGGGGGATACGTCTTAATTTCTGAACCAGAGAGTAACAGGCTAGGCACACCTGTGAGCAGAGCATGTTCAGATAGGTCTGCATTGACCAGGTTATTGTCGTCACAGCGATAGTAACCGTAGTCGTTGCTCTCCACGGTTGTGATGTTGAGAATGCGTTCATCCAGACCAAGTATCCTGTCCCCATCTTCCTCAATCCTAACACTGTCCTTGAACCACTGGTAGGTGATGGGCTCCGATCCATTAGTCAGACACTCGAATATGATGAAACTGCCGACTTCAGCAAATTTGTCCTGTGGACGTTCAGTGACCGTTACAGCAACTATGTAATAAAAGCACATTGTTAGAAGGCATAAAATGGTATTTCACAATGTGTATGAACATGTTCTGTACTGCAAAACCCCTTCTTGTATCACAAGACCATATTTGGGCATCATTGTTTACATACCTATCTACTAACGACATTTCACACCTCAGCCTTCACATCAGCAATACCATGGGCTGCATAATACCTTGTGTACGGACAAAATGTAACAAGCAATGAAGACATAACAATGTCAGGAGCCATAAAAATTGAAAATGATAATCATCATCTTGAATATACAGTGTGCGTTAACACCTGGTTATGGGCTGTAAAACACCTTGTTGGATCAGAGGAACAGCTGTATTTGATACCATTGTATTCACAACTACTAAAAGAAAAGTCAGGGGCGTGCACGTGGCCTATATACCCAAAGTTTAAACAACATTTACATTAGATCACAACGGGTTATATACTATCTTGTTGTTAAAGGTACGTATATAAGGGTTGTAAAGTTGTCATAATTGTGTTTGTGGGTGTGAGTGCGTGTGTATTCCTGAGTCAGGACCATAGGCACTCATATTGATAAGCAACATAGATATCAGTCAGAGTAATGAAAACTAGAAGTAAGCTTGTAACCACTGTAGTTCTAGTGTAGCAATGCCTCTCTTACCTAAGCACAGCACTCCAGCATCCTCTGAGTGATCACAGTCATTTCTCCCCCACCCGTTGAAGCGACAGTCCTCCAGTATATTCTGTTCATCCCCATTGCACTGCACTTCATCCATCCAGATAGTTCCGGAACCTTCTCCGTATTTGGCCTCACTGTAAGCAGCAAATGCTATATCGTAGCCCAACTGATGGCAGACCACTTGAGCATCATTGAAGTCCCAGTTGTCGTCACATATGGTACCCCACTCTCCTCTGTAGAACACTTCGACACGACCTTCAGTGCTGACACTTCCTCCAACAAGACGGACTGGAATATCTGGTACATTATCTACAAACAGTGTGTTCGTGTGTGTGTGAGAATATATGTAAGTGACTGAGTGGAGAGTATAACCAGGAGTGTGTTTGAACAAGGAGTGTGTACTAACCTCAAGTATGTACTAACCAGGAGTGTGTACTAACCCCAAGTGTGTACTAACCAGGAGTGTGTATGAACAAGGAGTTTGTACTATACAAGAGGATGTGCTAACCAGGCGTGTGTACTAATCAAGAGGATGTACTGACCATGAAGATATACTAACCAGGAGTGTGTACTAACCAAAAGTACATTGTACTATCCAGGAGTTTGTATTGAGAAGTTTGTACTAACCAGCGTACTTATTAAAACAAGCACTGTATATTATTATAACATAATAAGTGTGCTTTGAGATGAAGATGCAACTACATATATAAGCACATACAACACATACTCTACACAACATTATGACATTGTGTATGCACACTTACCTAGGCATACTAACCCTGCATCTTCAGAGTGAGTGCAGTCTGTTACTCCCCACCCATTGTGTTCACAATCAGCGATGTTGTCTTCAAGCCCGGTACAATCCACATTGTCCAGCCAGATTGGACCTCGCCCTCCGAGACCTTTATAGCCACCCTTCAAGATGATCTCCACTGCAGCACCAAACCCCATCTGCAAACAAGCAACTTGGCCATCCTCGATATCCCAATCATCATCACACACTGTGCCCCATCTTCCATCATGGTAGACCTCTAGACGACCACGACTTGAATCCTCACTTCCGACAAGTCGTAAAGTAACATTAGGAGCAGTATCTACAGGCAGGGAAGGAAGGGAATCCTATGCCAAACATGCCAACAATACAGACACTTGTACACTTAGCATGTATGTTGACAGACAGAACAGACATTACCTGAGCACTTCACACCAGCATCTTCAGAATGGTCACATAAACCCACAGTACCCCACCCATTGTGGTTACAGTCAGCAATGTCACTCTCATCCCCACTGCAACCAACGTCATCCAGCCAGATCTGATCAGTGCCTGCACCATATTCAGCTTCAATTGGTGCTTCGAGGACGAAGTTGTAGCCCAATTGTCGACAGACGACCCTGGCATCATTCATATCCCAGTGGTCATCGCATACAGTACCCCAAACCCCATTGTGGTATACTTCGACACGGCCTTCAATCTGCCCTTGAGGCAGCTTGACCTCTCCATTCGCAACGAGACGGATTGTTAAAACTGCAAAGATCAAGTTAAAATTCCAAAAGATTTTATTACATCTCATATGTATATTGAAAATGACATCATGGGACAATACATATAAAATATATAATATACTGACAAGCTAGTGACAAACATTGGACACTTGTCATGTCTGTAAGTACACCTTGCTCAACTTGTTATACTGGCAGCTAATGTTACAGGATATAATATTACTATACTATACTTATTGCTATACTGGTAGTTAATGTTACATGGTATAATTACCTGAGAGTATGAAATCCTGCCTCTGGTCATCTGCTGGGCTTAGAGAACAGGAGTAATTTCCAAAGTCACTTTCTTCAACTGACAAAATAGTGAGATTTGCTGTTCCCACTCCAACAATCCGACTGTTGCTCTGTGTCAGCACGACACCATCCTTGGACCATTGCCAAGACACCGATCCGGATACATTCACAGTGCACGCAAAAGTGACAGATTCTCCCACTGTGGCCCCTAGTTCCATGCGCACACCACTGCAAAAATGGATCAGTACAACCCACAGAATCAATGCAACACTAGAAATAAAATTAGAAAGTCCACCCATCAGCTGCAGTGACCAAATTATATTTTGCAACTACGGTAAACTTGACTGTTTAATACAAATGCTAAGGTTTAGGCTACTGTCTAAATATGGTGTATATAGTGATACATGCGACTTATATATCTAGCTAGCACGTAGCAGGTTGCCAACTTAGGCATACATTGGAATGCAGATGGAAACCTATCAAAACAGAGGACGCTACCCTTACATAACTTTGAAGTCAAATTTAATGACAAAATGGCTGAAGGAACCCATACACTAGTCTCGTGTCGCCTGGACCCGCTTCTCGCCTCCATTTTTTTATGCTGACGTCAATAGGTCGGCAAGAAGGGGTCTGGTCAAACTTGTATATTTACAGTGGACCCTCACTTATCCAAACACCTTGGGACCGAGGGGTGGTCGGATATGTGAAACGTTCAGATAACTGAAACGGGACTGAATGCATTATGATATGTCAATATATTACTCATTATTTGGCTACATGTTGGCTATTAGGGTTAGGGTTAGGTAATCTTTATTATACTGGGGAACCAATAGCCAGTGGCTACTATAAAGGCACCCAGAAATATAGGCTATAAAGCAAAACACAACAAATGGTTTGGAGCTTTTTCCATTTTCCCTATATTGTTTTCATTTCGACTTCCGGAATGTAACGCTCGTCTACATCTAATACGTGCTCCTACACGTAACCGGAACAATGAATTTATATTAAAGTTTATATTGCGCAAAAAAGATGGCCGATTTCGAACGCCGAAAATGAGAAATTGGGCTGGAACTCGTGCGTTGAAGCTTCGCCGAACATAATAACTTCAACGAAGGTTCTTATGAACCTAAGGAAGACACTTAAGATGTTTTTTTAACTCGAATTACTTGTTTGCTGACTGTTCAAGCAAGTGTACCTATTATTATTATTCACCACTAAGGCCAAATGGCTAATGTGCGAATAGCTATCCCTGGAAATTTGGTGTCCGGATAATCCGAGCCTCCGGATAAATGAAGTCCGGATAAATGAGGGTCCACTGTACCTGGTTTGTTCTGCAGCCACCGCGTTTCTGGTGGCTCATTAATATGCAGTTACCACGGTAATAAAGATATTCATACAAATAATGCGTTTAAACCATATCACTGTTTAGGCTGCGTTCAAGATGCTAGGTTTGTCCATAGATTGTTTGTCAGGTTTGTACTTCATTTACCGTCGGTAGCCTCGGTATGGAAGAAGCAATGAGCGTATCTTCGTGTTGCGTCTGTTCAACTGATCTCTCGAGTGAAACACAGAGGAAATAGAAGGTTAATCTCCACGGAAAGGCCGAAAAATCGGTTCTCGCCAAGTCGCCTCGGTATGGAAGAAGCAATGAGCGTATTTTCGTGTTGTATCTGTCAACTGATCCCTCGAGTGGAACACAGGTCAAACTCCACGGGAAGGCCGCAAAGTCGGTTCTCGCCGAGTAAGTTTCTCATATGCGATCAGAAGATCTGTAAACGGTTGTTGAGTAACTTACCCTCTCTCTCGTACTCCAGGCTCACCGCTGTTCTGCAGTAGCAACTGGGTTTAAACATTAATTCGGTGGAAAGTTGAGCCATGTTGAGGACTATGACGTCATCATTTCAATATGGCGTTTATTAAAAATAATAAATTAACAATATTATTATTATTACTACACGCAACAGGTAGTGGTAGAATGGGGAACTGTGAAACACCTGATCATGACTTATAAAATATCTTTTTTAATATGATACTATAGTCCGTAATTGATTCCAATATGTATATATAATAATATTATTATATAATTATATATTATACTGTAGTTATAAATCTGATTTGGTATATAGTTACTCACCGATATATTCTAAGTTAACATTATTGAAGTTCAAAGGTACACACAGTCCCACAATATAATTATAATTAATTGTGTATACGTACTCTGGTATAATATAATATTATTATAATGTATATCCCAATTACCCCCTATTACCCTGCAGTGTAATGTATGACATTGTTATTAATAAAATAAATAGTTTTTGAACAACTTTTCCTGCTTGTATAATCAGTACTGTTGCAGTTCAATAAAATATTTATTTTATAAGCATTATATCAAATTTACATGCTGTGTGTATTATGTACATACGTAAATACATTACATTGTACAGAATATATACATAATTATTATTCATTATACACCTTATTATAATAAATATCACATATATTTATCCTAACATACTTTCACATTATATAATATTATTATAATATTGACAGATTAATTGACATTAAGTATATAACATTATATTGCCAAATTGTTAAACTAAACATTTGATGAAGTATATTTAGTGTCCATGTCTTAACCATTATAGCATCCGTTGCTAACGCTTTATACTGTTGCTAGCGCTTTATACATTATAAAATTACTGTATAATAGCACTGTTTCTATGGTAACGGATGCTATAATGCAAATAATTATCAGCATAAATGCATGCAAATAATAATTACTATGCAAATTAAGATGTATACACAGTCAAATAATATTATTTATCTGTTTAATATTACAGTATAAAGATATATAGCATCAGTGTGATATGTATGTCATGGAGAAATTAATTGTATAATATTATGTGGAAATATGTGCTTACATCATCAGAAGATAAAGAAATCAACAATAATTGTGGAATTTTACTTATTGAATTTGAAAGTGAATTCCTCAACGTCTACGTCATCATCTGAATCTTGGCTATCACCTTGATCCGAAAGTTGTTCTGGAGGATCAACTGGACCAAATCGTTTGGATGGTTCGTGTTGACCAGATGGACCAGATTGGACGTGTGATTCGTGTGTATCCGAAGAACTGGATTGGTCGGGTGGGTTAGTTGGACCAGATGGATCAGATTGGACTGATTGATCATTTTGACCAGATGAACTAGATTGGTCACGTAGATCATGCGGCAATGGATCAGATTCGGCAGGTGGGTATTCTGGCCACGGGTCAGAAGGTTTAGATTGGACAGGCCAATTACTTGGCCATGGATCAGATTGGACGGACAAGTCATGTGCACCAGATTGGCCCGGTTGGACACGTACATACCGTAAATCTGTCCTTGCTGCTTCATTGGTGTCTTCATATTCTGAATGTAAGTCAGCAGCTGAATCATGTCTCACCACAAAACTATGCTGGGTGTTCAAAGATGAACTGTTTTCACTCCTCCTATCCTGGATTATCGGGTTCATGAGATTCTCTGAAGCAAGACAAATACCAACATTGGCAAGTTAAGCTGAGTGGAAAAAATCATTGAATTGAATTTGTTGGAGGTCAGAGTTTAGTTTCTGTTTGTATGAGTGCAAATATTATGAGTGCAAGTAGTGAGTATGTGTGTGTGTGTGTGTGTGTGTGTGTGTGTGTGTGTGTGTGTGTGTGTGTGTTGTGTGTGTGTGTGTGTGTATGTGTGTGTGTGTGTATGTGTGTGTGTGTGTGTGTGTGTGTGTGTGTGTGTGTGTGTGTGTGTGTGTGTGTGCGTGCCAGTGTGTGGGTGTGTGTGGGTGTGTGGGTGTGCATGGGGTGTGTTTGTGCGCAAGTGTGTGTGTGTGTGTGTGTGTGTGTGTGTGTGTGTGTGTGTGTGTGTGTGTGTGTATGTGTGTGTGTGTGTGTATGTGTATGTGTGTGTGTGTGCGTGTGTGTGTGTACTTGTGCGTAAATTACTTTTGTGGCGCTTCCTGTAGCAACCAATTGCAATCAGAAAGAGAGCAACGATAACCACGGCAATGATTCCTCCTACTGCTCCCGCAATTTCAGGGATATTTTGAACTCCAGGCAGGGTATTGGCACCAACATCTGTAGCATGGGGTACAATCAGAAGTTACTTTTTAACATGCATATTAATTGAAATTCAAATTTTAATCATAGAAAAATGAATTTTGACAAAATTTTCCAGGAATATGAAGCAAAATCACTTCCCTTTCACAAATCTGTGTCGATCAAACTCCACTTTCACAAATCTAGTTTAGTGCATGTGCCTCTGAGTCATAATGATTAACACTCACAGTCTCCACAATAGGGGCCTCCAAAGACAGAGGTGCATACGCATTCGTATCTGTGGCCATGCTTCTTACATATTCCGGCATTTTCGCATGGATTCTTCTCATTACAGCTTGTGTATACTGCAATCATGGGATGGATTGGAATGGAAAGTTAGCAAGCGTGCAGTTCAAGGGTGGAAGGGTTAACGTATGTGTAGTACATGTGTGTATGTGTGTGCAGGTATGTACCTATGCATGCATGTGTGTACACATGCGTGTATGTGTGTGCGTGTGCGTGTGTGTGTGTGTGTGTGTGTGTGTGACTGAGTGTGTGTGCGCGTGCCAGTCCATGTGTGCGTGTGCATGTACGTGATGTGAATGTATATGTGTGGATGTGTGTGCATCCATGCATGTATGTGTGCGTACATGCATGCATGTGTGTGTGTGCATGTGCTGTGTGCACGCGTGCGTGTGTGTGCCATACTATGTGTGTGCAGATGAGCATACATGCTGAGTGTGTGCATGTAATTTTACACGTATGTTTTTGTAGCATCAAAAAAACAAGTTATATCCTCCATTAAAACAGTTGGCTTAGGTACAAATGCTTATCACTAAACTTAGCAAAACTAGAGGTAAACACAATTAGTACTATACTATTTGTTGCCATGGTAATAGTGCAAAACACACATATGCAACTTAGCGTGAAAACCAACTAAATATACATTCGGTTAACTTCAGCCACCTCTCATTTCAGTACATTAGCTATATACTTGTGAGATAATCCTGGTAGTTAAGTAACCATCAGTATGCATTATCCTGCCATTAGTAGATACTTACTCCATAAAAATTCAACAAACAAAGAATGTTGACAAAAAGAGGATACCAAACAACACAGAAGTATATGGATAAATGGGGCTTGTTGTGATGGTCTTTTATTGTTTTATACTTTTATCTCAATGCATTGTGTGTTGGTGATAAACTGGAGTTAAGCATTAGTGAACAATTATCTTGAGTCAGATAAGATTTTAGCCGTCACTGAGTGTTATCAAAAACATTGACGTTATCTTAATGGACCCTTGTTGGTTCCAGGAAAGTACACTAGCATGCATCAGTGTCAAAACTGTAAACATCTTTGCGATAACAGTGAACAAAGTGTTGGATTTAAGCACATTGCTAGCTATGGCTGGGAGCTGCTAAAATGAACCGAGGAGGGGTAAATTGTTTTACAAGGTTTTATTTCAAGCAAGGGTTTCACAGTCACTCTCCATCTCAAACCGTATCCTAGTGTAAAACTGGACTTAATATCCCATTCTACACAAAGCTATAGTCTTGCATAGCCAGACCCTTTACCTACCATTTTTTTACTCGGTTAGGACTGAACAAGGTGTTGCTATGGTGGTATGGGCCATGTTGGACTGGTGCTGCCCTCATGCGTGAGACAAACACACAAAATGTGCACATTTGCAAACCTTTCTCTTCACAAGTGCGCCCACTGTAGCCAGCCAAACAGGAGCAAACATGGTCTGCAACACACATCCCATTCTGGCAGGGAGGGTCACACACAACTACATTGCAGTGGGTGTAAATAAAGAAAGGAATACAACAATGAATACTGCGCATATTTCATAATAAACAAATACTCTAAAGTATATGATCTTGAGAAAATTATTAGCGACGCAAGTCATTATACCAATATGAAACACAAAATAGAACTAGCAGAAAGTGCAGTAGTGGAGAGCGTCTGGTTGTCAGCCAGTGATAGTGTACATGGTCACACTTATGAATGAGCACTACTTTATGGTGGAGCTTGTGCAACTTGAACAGCCACCTCTATAGAAAGGTCATCTGCTGAGAAAGGTCACTCTAAATTAGCCTTCAAATTCGGAGGTGGTCTCCAATACAGGTTCCACTGTACCCACTATGGGCATGCTTTACTCACCTGGGAGTGAGAGCTCTCTGGTTTCAGCCAACTCTCTGTCTGTCATTAAAGTCGAGAGACCAATGTCAAGTCTGCCTGTAGCTGCTACATCGAACATGCATGTGAAATTTCTCCCACACAAGCGCTCAGCTTTATCTTCAAGGTGGGGGTCAGTAAAATTGACAGTGAACATCGGAACAAAAGCAGGATCATGAAATGCCTCGAATTGCTCATTGTGGTAGGTAAACAGACTCTCCGACGAATTATCGATTATCCCTATGCACAATAAATATAATATTGCAGTGACATACATATATTGTATATGTTCAGTATTATAGAGAATTATTGTAAAACAGATGATAGGTTTAGTGTACCAAGGTTGTATCACTTGGACTATACAGGCAAAAGGTATTTACAAACACACATACACACTCACACACACAAACACATGTACACACACACACACACACACACACACACACACACACACACACACACACACACACACATGCGCGTTTGCATGAAACATTGCACGGGTGTATAGCAGGTTGACTGTTGAATATAGGACATGACTACAGGCTAGTCCATGCAGCCCCTCCATTCCTATATCATCACCACTGACACAACATCATTAGTGTCAACCTGGCTGGTCTACAGACAGGGACAGTGCATGCATGCAAAAAAGTGTAATGTCATTCCAAGGAGAAATGGGAGATATCCGCAAGATCACCCTCTACCCAACAATTCTGTTGAAAATCAGGATGAGAACACTAAACAGAGTGACATGCATAGTATTCAATCAAAGCTGTACCTATGAAATAAGTGAACTGTCATACGAAAAGTGGTCCCCGCCTAGAGTGGTCCCCCGAACTTTCTTTGGCACCATAATTGGTCTCCTTGGGACTCAATATATACCATCAAAAATGGTTTGGGTTAGGGTTAGGGTTAGGTTTTGGGTTAAAGTTAGGGTTTAGGGTTAGGTTTAGGGTTAGGGCTAGGGTTTTGGTTAGGGTTAGGCACAAGCGGACCATTCAAGATGTCGAAAACCTGTCCGCACAGACTAGTTTTGCCGTTATTTCCGGTCTCTGGGGACTGTTTTTGGCAGCGGACCATATTTTTCGTGACAGAACTTCCTCAACAGCAATGTATGTATGATACATAAGTACTGTATGTATCAGTTGTGCGCATGTAAGCAAACCTACATGTAATTCCGAACAAGTTGTGAATGTCCTCAAGTGTTGATGTGGAGAGTAGTGCTTCAGTTGAGTTTCGCGGGACCAAGTCGTCTGTGTCATCGCCATTGTAGTTCCCGAGGAGACCTTGAGTTGCACCCGAATACTTACTCGGGACAAAAGTCTTGATTTTGGAGAGAATGCCAAGTTGACCTTGCACCTCAATGGACACACCCACAGAGAATTTGACAATGTAAACATTGCTCTCCCTTGAAATGGCAACATTTTTAAACCGCTGTGCAGTTTGTACAGAAAAGTCTACAGGTTTACCGCTTATGTACACGTCCATAAGAGAAGAAGTCTCGTTCATTTCAATCTGAACCAGATCTGATCCACTCTGCCTTGCGGCTATTGCTGAGAATACAGTCGCTGGTACAAGTGTGCCATTCTCATCCTTAGCCTGTACCATCCTCCCGTGTAGTTCGAAATCCCCGTCTATTGTCTCAAGGATAACAAACTCTCCCCTACCATTGAAGGTATACTGATATCCATCCAGGGTGACCAGGTGGGGGTCACCATATGCATAGCCTACACAAATAAAAGAGTGAGAATTCAAAGTACACACACACATGCGCATACTTGTTACATACAACTTTGTGATGGCTTGTATGATTCAAACTATTCTGTCGAAATACACACAGTATACATTATCATGTATAGTATTGTAGATCTCTTATATTTGATCCAACTGAGTGCACATTACCATACATGAACAAACTACGTACATTTATACAATGAACAATCAAGGTCTCAGTGACACACACGCACGCACGCACGTACGCACGCACTGCAACATACCTGGTATTGAATGTGTATAGTTAGTAGTGTTGTGGTTAGCTATAGCCAACATATAGTCTTCACAGGTGAAGAGTTTCGGTATCCCTTCCTTACAACAGTAAATGTCAAGAAGAGATGACTCCCTTATGTGCATGGCAAGAGAAGGGGTGTCTGTGTACATCGGACTTCCAACTGTATGTACTTCCAAATCAGGGAGCAAATATCCATTGTAACCATAGCAACACCATTGGTGAATATCACTGAGTGGAAAAGAGAATATAAAAAGTGTGATATGGTGCACAAATCATCACTAAGGTGAACCACTTCGAATTGAAACTTCTTCCATACTGATACTCAAATTAACTTAGATAATCGTTTCACTAAGTCTGTAGTTCTGTTTGCTAACCTCTGAGCAATAGATTGGATGAAGCACTTCCTGGCCGAGGGTCGGAGGTACTGATAGTACTGCATGCTGTAGTTGGGAGTGGTGTATTCTGAGCTAAGAATGACCTCCTCAAAGTCACTTAGAGTGTTTCTGATTTGCTTCTCGGTCAAGGGACAAGGAGAAAGGCTTTCTACAGTCAAATTTAAACGTGGGTAGGGATTTCTACAGCGTTTACCAATTCCTTCCTTGAAATCGGTAGTTTGCAGCCTTTCGCTAGGGAGAAAGTACACCTCGGACCAAATCCAGTATTTGAGAGGACTTGTGAGTCTGTTGGATACTGTCCACTCCACTCGGAAGGATACTGGTGCAACTGTACCTGATGGCAGTAAATTCCTAATAGCTACATAGGCCTCTGTCGGTAGATTAATTCGAATTTTGCCTGCAGTTTGTTGAATTGGCTGGACAAAATCAACCTTGATCCACTTTGCTGAATTGACTAACAAAGTGAAGAGTTGAATCTTCATATTTGAAGCAAAGTTAGATACTACATTTGAGACGAAATGTCCTTGCTGCCACTCAACAGTCAATTCGTCTTGTAAATAGAGACTGTCAGAATGAACCACAACTTCGTGTGCTCGATAATGTGGCACTATGAATACAATAGATGAGGATGAAGTCATCAGACATGCACAATACAAGTGGCACAGAATGTTTATGTATAACAGCCGACTTACGTAGATGAAAGTGATTGTCAACTACAAAGCTCCCTCCATTCCTCATCACAGCCCTGAACCTGAAGGCAATCCTTCCAGACGTATGCATGAGAGGAACAGTGCAGAACGCATGACGGGGATTTACTACCTCTCTCACAGCTGGTACAATCTTGTTGGCGAATGAACACTCCATGAGAGACACAAATCGAAGGCATTCCTCTTCCACAGTGAGAACAACGGGGGTACCTCCCAGCATGCTCCCAGCCGTGACCCGTGGGAACATGCTGTCAAAACAACGAGCTTCAAGAGACGATACAATAGATAATGGTAAGTGAAACTCAATAACAAATCCACAATCGTACAGTTAAGTTTATTCGTACAGTGTGTGTGTGTATGCATGTGTGTGTGTGTGTGTGTGTGTGTGTGTGTGTGTGTGTGTGTGTGTGTGTGTGTGTGTATGTGTGTTTGTGTTTTGTGTGTGTGTGTGTGTGTGTGTGTGTGTGTGTGTGTGTGTGTATGTGTGTTTGTGTTTTGTGTGTGTGTGTGTGTGTGTGTGTGTGTGTGTGTGTGTGTGTGTGTGTGTGTGTTTGTGTGTACATCCGTATGTGTAGCTAATCCTGCTGGTGACAGACCCTATCACATATTCTCACAGTAATACATAAAGTGTGTAGCATATGTGCTGTTACTATTTTTAGCATACCAAAGGGTCTATTTCCATGGACTAATGCATGCTAGGTACAGTTAGCTACTCCTACTCAATGTCATGCACGTAGGTATGTGAATACCTGAAGAAATGCTCATTTGGTGATGAAAGAATCCGTTGGTGGCAGTGACACCACTGATTGTCAAAGTCACATTCCCAACTGTACCAACTGGTGGTACAACACACTGTGTTATCTTAGGATTGAGGTAGGTGGCAGTCACAGAGATCCCATCGAATGAACAGGTTATCACGTCTGATTCGGACAGAAGGCAAGGTTCGGAGACAGTTATGTTCAAGGTGGTACCTCCAACCTCGTATATGATGTCTGGTGTAACATTTATCACATCACATTGCCCTGAAAAGGATTAATTACAATAATAAACATGTAGTATGTAATAAAAAATAAGCATGTTGCATAAT
>OZ026557.1:1815000-1817500 GCA_964020155.1 Chondrilla cf. caribensis | reverse complement strand
AAGTGTGCAATGTGTTTACGTACATATCTATGACCAGAGACACCAGTTACAGCCTATCGTCCCACATATACCACGGATACCATGGATTTCCTTTAGTGTGCAATGTGTTTGCAAATATATTCCATGCATAGAAAATGCTCAAGGGGAGGGTCATATTAATTCAACAGTGTTAACTGAATTCCATACTAACTGTAGCTTACCAATCAGGGTTGTGACATTAGACCCAAACCCAGCAGTGTTGTTCACAGAGCAATTATAACTGCCCTCATCCGACACCATCGTATTGCGGATCTCCAACACAGTGCTGGTTTCTCCCGGGAGGAATTGGTCACCATGGTACCACTGAAACATGTTCTCTGGACCACCTCCAGCGATACATTCCAAAGTGGCGGTTTCCTTCTGATTGACCAGGACTTCCGGAGAAGGGCTTACTGTTACAAGGGTAGCTGGAGAGACTGGAAAGTGATCAAAGATGTCTATTTATTATGTATGTACATTACACTGGGCTTCTGTATGGTGTATATAGACTCAATAACATTTTGTACAGATTCATGCATGTATGTATATAGCAATAGTTATTGCATGTGAAATGTATGTACATAGGTGTAGTGTACCTGTGAAAATGACCAGACGTGATATGAGGTTGTTCACAGGATTGGTGACATCGCAGGCGTAACTACCATAGTCACTTGCTATCACTGATTGGATTGTCAGTCTGGCTGTATCTGTACCAACAATGTGATCGGTATCGGATAATGGGACTCCATCCTTGAACCAGGTGTAGACTATGGGTTCGGATCCAATAGCAGTACAAATGAATGTGACAGACTCCCCAACCACAGCAGTCTGGGATACTGGCTCCTCAGTATACCTCACACTGACTACAATGAGAATGGGAATGGGAACGAGACTAAAACTTGGAATGGTACTCCATACGAGCACCATCATATCCTAGATATGTACCTGTTGTAAGAATATACACAGATTTGTACAGTTTGTGCAATGACAGAGCACACTCACTGAGCACTACAGAAGTGCTACTCCCTGAGCCGGCAGCATTGGTCACTGTACAGTTGTAGTCTCCTCCATCAGATATCCCAACAATGTCCAGTGAGAGAGTTGATTGGGTTTCCCCCTGAAGGAGTCGGTTGTCATGGTACCATTGATAAGTGTTATCTGGTCCCCCACCAGCATTGCAGTGAAGTGTGGTGGAGTCTGTCCGGTTGATGACAATCCTCTCTGGGGACACAGTCACAGTATTTTCAGGGGAAACTGTATATGTGAACAAGGAAAATTAATATACCAATAGATAACATTTATCATTCAAAACATATACTACAATTGTATAGTGGGAAAATTTCTTGAGAAGAAATTATCCAATATTTTCCAAAACCAAAATTCTCAATTTTGAAATTCTTACATTAAGTGCATTGAGACACTATACATGACCTAAAATCTCCTGATTTGACCCTTTAATGCAAAAAACGCAAAAGAACCTCACAATAATCTCCCTATGTACATGGTATGTATCAGAATAATGAAATGTAGATTTTGCAGACATATTGGAGAGAACCTATGTATCTCACCAGTGTATGGATTGCACATACGGACAATATGAACAATGTGTGAATACACAATAGAGGAATGTTTTATTGTATGAACATGACCAGCAGTGATATGGGAACGTGATATTGTGTCATCAAGGTGATAACATTGACTACTATTCTTTTTTGAATAAAGGCCAAAAGGGGGATATGTCTTAATTTCTAAACCAAAGAGTAACAGGCTAGGCACACCTGTGAGCAGAGCATGATCAGATAGGTCTGCATTGACCAGGTTGTTGACGTCACAGCGATAGTAACCATAGTCGCTGCTCTCCACGGTTGTGATGTTGAGAATGCGTTCATCCAGACCAAGTATCCTGTCCCCATCCTCCTCAATCCTAACACTGTCCTTGAACCACTGGTAGGTGATGGGCTCTGATCCATTAGTCAGACACTCGAATGTGATGAAATTGCCCACTTCAGCAAACTTGTCCTGTGGACGTTCAGTGACCGTTACAGCAACTATGTAACAGAAGCATGTTGTTAGGAGCATAAAATGGTATTTCGCAATGTGTATGAACATGTTGTGTACAGTATAACCCCTTCTTGTATCACAAGACCATATTTGGGCATCATTGTTTACATATTTACTAACAACATTTCACACCTCAGCCTTGACATGAGCAATCCCATGGGCTGCATAATATCTTGTAGATGGACAAAATGTAACAAGCAATGAAAACATTATTGTTAGGCGCCATTAAAATTGAAAATGATAATAATTATCTTAAATATACAGTGTGCGTTAACACCTGGTTATGGGCTGTACGTAAAACACCTTCTTGGATCAGAGGAACAGCTGTATTGATACCATTGTATTCATAACTACTAAAAGACAATGCAGGGGCAAGACCAATGTACCCAGAGTTCAAACAACATTTACATTAGATCACAAC
>OZ026557.1:1765000-1810000 GCA_964020155.1 Chondrilla cf. caribensis | reverse complement strand
GCCCCCATATACAACCGCTATTAGCGCGTTCCGCTAGCTTGTCAAGATTAGTACTGATGACCGGCAACCCAAACCCTAACCCTAAAACCTGACGCTCGAGAGCCCTAGCCAAAGTGGGTCCGTCTCGCTCATTCACGAAGTTTCCAGCGTTAGGACGAGTAACCCTAAGTGCGGAATAGGTTGTCTACTTGGCAGGTCAAAGGTGTTCCGTCACATTCTGGATATTGTACATGAGCGCTGGTCAGTGTCGAGCGTGCAAGACCATCATTTCCTAGTGATTCCGAACAACTATTATAGGCATTAGTCATTGGTCGCCTGCGATATGACGTCATATTATGCAACGGCGTCGTGATGGCGGATCGAGGAGAGATCTAGTTTCGGGACACCCACGCCTGACTACGTACAGATACTCTATATTATGCTAATAGCTATGTTCTGAAGACCTGACATTGACTATTGAATTCACGTGATTTGGTCAGTAATATTTGATGGAAATGTGAAATGTGTCTTAAAAATTCAATAGTTGTGGAGGATTACATGCATGTGTTAGCTAATATGTTATATACAGTGAAACCTCGCTAATCCGACACCTCTAGATCTATAATCCAACATTCTCTCTAATCCGACCATTATATGAGGTACAGTCACCATACATGAGTATGGTAAGAGACACTCCATAATCCAACATTATTCTCAGGTCCTGTTAAGTGTCGGATTAGAGAGGTTTCACTGTAATCAGCCTGGGTTGATAATCAGAGACCTTGAATTTCGATACATCCAGAGTCTTGGTTATTTTACTTTTTATAAACCAAGTACTCCCCTATCACGCTGTATAGTGTACATCCATATAATAATTATCTGTATTTTATTATGCATATCAATGTTTAATTATCAATAATATTACATAATATGATTAGGATGGTGTGTAGCTAGTTTAGCCAGTGGGACCCAAACATGTTTATCACAGTAATAATTGTTAGGTAGTGCCAACACACTTCATATGTAATACTATTATTAGTAATAATTATAATATTGTACTTTGTTAATATTAATGTATCTATCATGTGTATGTATTATGTACATCTGCATGATTGTATTATGAATAGCATCCATTTGAATGAATCTGCAATATCATAATTGACAAGCAAAATTCAAAATAATTTGATTCTTAATAATTATTGGAGTTCAACACACACGCCTTATTAAATGGGTACATAGTATATTGTGTATAGTGACAGTTTGAAAGTTGCTGCATGATTTGTGTGTTGCTTGTAAATATTGAATATACCTTGCACTCACAAATTTAGTCTATATTGTTCACTAATTGGAAATGGGGAATTCGTTAACAACTTGGGTGTAGTATCCGATGAGCTGGACTCCTGGTATTCCGATTTTCAACCCAGATGCAGTGGACGAGGCTTGAAAACTGGCAGAAGTACGGGCTGCCGAGGAAAATCCGGAGGAGTAAGAGGAACTGCTGGCAAAACCAAAGCACCCCCACCCTCCATAAGAGGATGCTCCAGAACTCCCTCCTGCATGATAACTCTGGTAAGAAGAACGCACAATGCTGTCTGATGACTGTTTGTCCAGTCCTCTGAACTCCATCTCAACATTCCTGGCCAATAGAAACCCTGTTACATACTGTGGAAGCTTGTACCTTCCTGGTGTGGCTGTTTCTATAAAATCTTTCTCTCTCAATGGACCTGGAGATATATCATCTGCCTATATAAATGTATTGGGAAAAGTACGTAAAAGAGTTGACAGACCATGTACATTATAGAATGTAATTAATACACATGCATACATGCTAATTATAATAATAATTATTGTGAGTAGTGTATATTTCAACATGAAATCATTAGAATGAGTATTCACATGATATTGTATAGGGTAACTAATGAATCAGATAAAAAAGACCAGAATTCGACTTATTTTCCAGTTGTGAACTTACAATAGTAAGTCGTTCATTCTTGAACAGATCTGGCCTGAACCAGGGTCTTTGAATAGTAACACGCAGCAACTTCCCTTTTACAACCACTTCTGATTCAGTAAGTCTCTGGTATGTGTTGCTGGAGCTGCTGGCATATGAACTACTACTATAGCCGTAGGAAGAAGAATATGAATTAGATCTTCTATTACCCCACCATGAGTAGGATGCTGATGCTGAGTAGGATCTACTGCTTGCACTATAAGTTGAGTAGTATGATTGCAGATCACTTGATGATTGGGCGTTTGTTTGCTTTGAATTATATTCGAAACTAAACCATTTTTCATTTGGATCGACTGTCTGGCCAAGAGATCCTGGGATATCGTCTGTGTTTCCTGGAGCAAATGGCAATAGTGACGATAGTTCGTTCAGTTCAGAGTTAATCCGATCTACCACGTCATCAACCACTGCTTCATCATCTCCGCCGATTAAAGACTGCAGTTTTCGCAGTTCACCCAAACTTGCTCCTTTAGCTGATGCAGCTGCAATCACTTCTGCAAGTTTTTTCTCATAATCCGAACATGCAGTTATATTGGCTTTGGGTGTGTCTGGATCATTTAAAGATTGTGAAACACATTGACACTTAAGGTCATTGGACTCTGCTACCAAAGCAGCCAATGCAATTGTGAGATTTGTATCTGTAGTGTTGGCCGAATCCAAACTTCCCCCCAGTGAACTGGAACATGCCTCTCCTTGAATTTTCGATCGCAGAAGTATTAATCTCTGACTCTCCAGATCACCTATACGTTGTTGAATTTGGTCCCTGGTCATCACAATGGGCCTAGATGGATTGAATGATATACCAAAAACAATATGGCCACAGCATTGTTAATATTACATAATAACAATAATTGGGAGGAATATAATAATAGCAATTAATGCCACAGGATCAGACTTAACAAGCTAGACTTACGTGTCATTGATGTATATGTACCAGTCTTCTGGGACAAAGGTGACTGGGTAGATCTTCTGACTCCTGTCTAAGGAGGTAGTTTCAGAGGATCGGAGTGCTGACTTGGCTTCCAGGAGGGCTATAGCGGCTGATGAAGTATCGAGACGGCTGCGATACAATTCAACAGTGTCCTTGTCTCCGTATACTATCCAGTCTAATAGTGCAGCATCGACCTTAGACTGCAAGGCTGGGAAAGACTGGGAGAACCACAGTTGATATTGGAGACTTGGTAACCTAAGTCTCTGGGCTTCTATTATCTGTTCCTGGTTTTCTTTCTCTTCATAATACCGCTGCTGATATCTTCGGTAGAGAGTAAGTTTTGTAACATTCAGAAGCTCGTTGGTGTCGGGATCTCGTTCTTCGGGGTCCTGAACAAGTTGGAGAAGATATTCAAGTGATTCTGCAAGACGCTTTTTCTTTTCCTCAGACAAAGCCTCAAAATTTTTGATGTCTATTCTTCCAACAATGTCACGGTAAATGGCTGCCATACTTTCACCTGTTTCGAATCCATTGAAAGGGTCAATCCCCGGGACTATATCAGCGAGAGTGAACATATTTTCCATGATTCTTGGAGGGATGTCGACGAAACGTGCCTCAGGATCCTGGTTTCCCAAGCTTCTAATGTAGGCTTCTCCAGGATAATAATCACTGAATGAGAGAATTTTTCCAGGAAGGAGGAGAACCAGTCGTTTGTCAGTCACGCTATCAATTGTAGAAGAAGGCAGTGCTACATCGTGGAGGACCTTGTACAGCTGAGTTATCTGATTTTCAGCCTTGGTGTTTTCTCCATATTCTTGCCCGCAAACCAGACTGGCAAGGTATATCTGTAGCACCACTAGAGAAAGCATTGTGACTCTCCAGCAGCCTGCTTGCTGAATGTCTGCATGAAGCTGTTTCTTTTATACTACTTGTCACTTCCTGTTTATTTTCAGTAACTTCCTGTCATGTGCTATAAATAATGTCTACAGCTTTGCAACCACACACCTTTCAAGGTTCGCTGAAAGATGTATATCGGCAGCTTAGCTGTAGTTCTTGCTGTTGCATTCCTATATCTGAATGACGGTGTTGACGCTCAGGACGTCGACATCGACAATGGTGCAGAATCCGAAAGACGACTGAAAGAAATGTACACTGTTTTGCATAATGTAGCACTACCGGCACCTTTGAACGGAGGTCGCTCCACCAAACGGCTTGTTCTGATGCTACCCGGTAAGGTTCTGTATGAGCGAGACTACCACCCAGGAGCAGAATACCTAAATAGTTACAGTGAGACCAACCCGGATACATACCTGGAGATACCACCCATCAAGATGCAGAACCTCTTCAACCTGGTTGATGTAGTACCTGGAATTGACCCTCTGCAGGGGCAGGAAAGTGGAGAGAGTATGTCAACTCTCTACCGGGATATCCTCGGTCGTGTTGATATCAAAGGCATAGACAGCCTTGCCAAGGATCAACAAGTTCGTCATACGGAGTCAGTTTCTTTCCTTGTCACCGAAGTTGCTCACCCAGATAACCCGGACGAAACAATCACCAACTGGGACTTATATAGAGTGTACGAGAGAGAATACAACGAACGAAAGCGGGAAATGGAGGAGACAATTGATAGAGAAAGAAACAATAGGACAGGGCTGGATTACCAGTATTGGTTTATCCGCAACTTCCCAATCCTGCAAGCTGACGTCGATGGCGCATTTATGGACTGGCTTATCAAGGGTAACAAAGATTTGGTGGAACTATATCGCTCTCGTTTAGGGTCTTCATCTCTTGGAACAATCCTGCTTGAGGCAAAGACAGCCTTGAGAGCCTCCGGATTCACCTCACTTGACCGCACCAAGACAATTTATCCCGTCAGCTTTGTCCCTGGCAATTGGTTTGAGTATTTAAGAGATCCGTAAGTGTAAAACTACACATCTGTCTGCATACATTTGTTTACAGTAGCAAACACACTCACAACAGCTTACAGACCTTATGGTTGGTCTTTTCACACATCATACCATAAATGGATTTAATTATACCACCATCCAAGCTATACATGTAGCTACACTCCAATTCAGTATCTGATAGGAACCTTAATGAGCACACCATATCTGTACCTCCTATCAGAGGCACTTGTAATCATGCTGGTTGATGTAGTTTACATGCATGCCTTGTACATTAATGAAAATTATCACAGCTTTCATCCCAAAATGTAAATGTTTTATTCTCCGTTTTTCTCCTTTAGTGTAATTCCTTTAACGCCGGAACAAATCAATATTAAGATTGCCTACCTCACAGCAAGGAAAGAAATTCTTCAGGCTATGCGAGATTACGAGTGTAGTGCAGATGAGCAAAAGTCAGCAAAGGAAGGCGAATATAATACAAACAAGCAAAGTGTTTCCGATAATGTCACTGCTCTCATGGAAAAGAGATGCAATTGCTTTAAAGCTAACAACGAGGGTGATAATTGTGATTCGTACCTAGACGGCCTTGCAAATCTTAATAACGTGGCCTCTGTTTCAGCCGTCAGTTATCTTGTTTTCCAAGGATTTTCATCACTGGCTGGTAATCCCGATGCCATCAACAGCGAAATCGATAGGATCGATGATGAGCTTGCAGAACTTTCAACTGCCTTGAATAATGCTGGGTTCGGTCTACCCGAAATTGCCTCAGTACCTATTGGACCTCAACCTGCACCCCAGGACAACTGGCTGTCATTTGAATATAGCTCAAAGACTACCTCCCAGACTGAGACATCAGAACGCACATCGACATCCTTTTCCACCAGATTTCAGGCAAACTATGGTCTATGGAGGGTCAGTGGAAGTGCTGCATATTCACGACAGACTGCAGATCAATTCAGCTCATTCAAGAGTCGCGAACTTAGGGTATCCGGTGAACTGTTGCGTGTGACAGTTCAAATGCCATGGTTCAGACCTGAAATTTTCAGAGAGAAGAGATTCAGTTTGGTAAGTTGACGTCCAGACTATTATCAAATTGTACTTTTTCTTCCAAGTTGAGATTAATGCTGTACAAACAGCTGCATTAATCTCATTCTCAATAATCAACAACAATCATTCGATAGAAAATCAGCCATAATACCCTCAAACTACTTGGTATAAATTGCTATTCAGCAATTGTGCTATTTTGCACTATGTAACCTCAAGAATGGGAAATATATAAGTGGTGGATTTATCTCTCAACCAGATGGACATGTTATGACAACTTCAAATATAAGGGAGAACCATTAAACATTGCTCTTACCCATTCCTCCAACAGGCATCGTATACGTACACCTGCTCATTATAATAAATGTAATAACAGTTGAACTAGCCAAAGCCTAACGTTACAACATCTAAATTGGCTCTCTACATTGAATTCCATTCAATATTTATGTATTATTGGCATTAGACATGCTCTAAGGTGAAGATTTGTTTGACCTTCTTGCAGTAGGGTATGAAATAGCTAACGTATTATGCAATTATTCCAATTTTTCATAGAATCTATCGACTCATTATCATAATAATAATATTATATATCGTATTATAAATGACTTGTATTATTCAGCAAATTCATAATATGACATTGTACTTTTTGATAATAGACGGACCCCGATTATGTTGTTTCACCTGGACCAGGAGAGAATGACGAGGAGTACACCACTACTGTCCAAAATCCCCCTCCCAGAAGTGGTGGATACCGTATCCCTCAATACATTACCGGGTTGCTTCTCTGCCGTAATTTGAGCATGGAGTTTGGGGGAGTGGACCAGTCGAGCACGTACAGCTTCATTGCTACATCTCTCTCCACCAGTGTCGATGTCGCATATGGGCCATTCTCGCTCTCTGCCAGTTTCTCCAGATCAAGCCAAAAGTCTTCCTTCCAGGCCAGTTCAACTGCCACCGGAATGAAAATTGGTGTTCCCGGAGTTCAGCTCATTGGATACTATACTGAAATTACACCCCAGTTTCCAGTTCCAGACGAGTAATTGAAGAATTTGACAAATTGCGCCTTTCATATACCATGGATAGTGACATAATATAAAATTACAGGATTTATATACTACACTACTATTATTAAACTAAGTTCACTTCAAGTGGTTATTCATCACTATTATGCTATAATTTTGGTAATAGCTGTGTGATTACTCATCATTAATAATATTAGCATCATTTCTGGACTGAGTGTGTGTGGTCAGCTGATAATAACACATCCAAATCTCCAAATTATATTTAGTTGAGTTCTTCATTGATGATGAGAGATGTACGTAAATATGGGTAAGTAAGGTATGTATAATGTATACAGTGTTTCCCCCAGAAAAAAAATAAAGGGGGCCGGGGGGGGGGGAGTGAGTCACTGTGAATGTTTTGATGTATAATTATCAATATTGCTTTAACATTTAACACAATAATATTATAAATCTTCATTCGAACAAAGAAATTATGTTGGCACAGAACTAGAGAATAGGGGGGGAGCGCCCTGGTACCCCCCTTTGGGGGAAACCCTGTGTATATATATATATAATACATAAGTGTACTGCATTGTGTATAATATTATAATAATGAACAAAATAAAATTGTGCTTGTGAATCCTGCTTTCCTGGGTGTGTACCTGTACATGTTTGTGTGTGTGCATGTGCTGGTGTGTGTTTATATATTATATGTGTATAAAATTATGTGGTAACTGTACATTTGATACTGATGGTATGTGTGTTGCATGTGCAGGAGTGTATAATTATACATTACTATATGTGCACATGTACATGTACTAGGGCTGGGAATTGGCTGTAATTTCCAAATCGATCATCAGTACATAATAACCGATTGAGTAATCGATTAATCATTGAAGAGAATTAAGTGGGCGTAACTGGAAACAACTCCCACTTTATTAGACTGAGTAAATAGTCATCCAATAGACATGAAGTCCATATAGAGTCCTTTTCGCATTTCAAGCACAAAATTGAACCCATGGAGTAAAAGGCTCTGCATGGGTAAGAAGGTGGGGGTGGCTTCCTGTTCTACTCACATAATTACTTCCTGTGATTAATCAATTAGCTTGCACTATTGATAATCAGATTTGAAATGAAAATCAATTGCAATTAATTAATCGTCCCGGCACTAATCTGTACATATTATGTAGTATGTAATACGTATGTGGTATTTTTATAGCATAAATTCCAATGGTGACACAAATTACATATAAGATGTAGTAAAAAATAATAGTAACAGAATGATGCTGATGCCGGATAATATTTTCCTATAAACATCTAAAATGCAATTGGTACGATGCTTGTATTTACAAGTGAACAACAACATCAGGTTCAATGATTTGGAGTCAAAACAGACGGAGGCCTCGCATGGTGATCATCACACACACTTTCAACTCTTCTTCACTTGAGAGAGGCTTCCTGAGAATGTCTGATAATGAGCTTTTGATATGGGCTGAAATGGTATGAAGGAAGAAAGTACCTCTCTATTATTAGCAACCGTCAAGATGACATCCATAGCACACAGATTAAAATAGAATGGCCATCAACAGTGATTCATGAACTCTAGATTATTACAAATACTTAATCTAGGTACATTAACAATGAAGGTTGACTGTACGCTGCTATGGTAGCAGTTCAGAGAACAACAGATGGATCATTAACCATCCAAGCAAAACGAGATTCTTGTAAAATTTAATTTTTCTGTTACACAGTAGCACTGCCATAGTGTACTAACTACTATAACAAATCTTTGCTGTCAAAATGGGTAGAGTACACATGTCATACTAAGTACACTTGTAAAAGAGAGTAAAAGCTTAAGCTGTACTAAAGCTCTCACATCCTAGTGTGGTGACTAGGTGGTGGGGTGTCTTGGGAGATGTTTGAATTGGACCTGTGCTAGAATTGTTACTGGTATGTAGGTATGTGGACAATTACTGCCACATGTTGGAAATTCGACATACGTACATGCACGCATGCACACACACAAGCAAACATGTACACACACACACACACACACACACACACACACACACACACACACACACACACACACACACACACACACACACACATGGACACACACACACACACACACACACACACATGCACACACACACACACACACACACACACACACACACACACATACACACACACTCACACACTCACACCTGTACCACATCTGTACACATTAATAAACTTCTAACACTTAGTTCATAACAAACTTTGTTCATAACTGCTACAAAGATAAGATCTAGATTATCTTAGAAGTAAATGAGATAACCTGATGGTCTTCTTGAGTGCTGATTGCATGGAGATACTGTGAGGGTGCAAAAACCATTACTACTGACACTACTTTAGATAAGATAAAATGTTATGATTACTTAGTATGTGGGGGAGTTGTGTGAGAGGGTGTGTGGCCTTTGTGTTATATGGATACAGTGTGATTTAGGATGTATCCACACACATGTACACACACACACACACACACAGGCGCACACACACACAAACACAATACACACACACACACACACACACACACACACACACACACACACACACACACACACAACCATAAACCACATTTACACATGAACCACATGCACACACACACACACACACAACACACACACACACACACACACACACACACACACACAACACACACACACACACAACACAGACACACAGACACACACACACACACACACACACACACACACACACACACACACACACACACAGTTCACACACACCTTCAAAAAGCTGAAACACAAACACTGTTTAAAAAGATTTTCGTAGCATATGAGAAAGCCTGATTGTGTTATTTGACTCCTAATAGCAGTGAAGATACCCTGACAATACACAACAACTACTTTGGCACCACTTTAGATAAGGTAACTGTTGTCCAAAATTGACAAAAAAGTGCTCTTTAGGGGAAAATGCCATTGCCAGAACACTTAGGGGCACCTATAATACTTGCATTCTCTCACAACAACTCACCTCTTAGGGCCAGACTGAGTAACCACTGGTCCTAACTAATACAATTCGTAATCAGTTCCCTTGCTACACTTGGCACGTGACTATTGTTACATTGTGATTTTAATCAAGAGAACATGCCAAATAGAATGTCATTGAACTTGGTGAGGACACCCATCCCCAACATGCTGTGAAGGTGAGTATGTGTTATTCCTAATCCTCACATGCAACAAGTACCATACGTACGGTACTGAACGACGTCGGGCGGTCAACTCATCTTGGGTTAGGGTTAGGGTTACATAAGTACATACATACACACATGATCAACCTCCTTCAGTACGTATATATGTACACATAGAGCATTGTACAATTTGTAGAGCTTTTTTCTCCTACAGTGGGTCAACTCTTTTAAAGAGATCCGTATTAAAATTTGGTACACATGCAGTGGACAAAGACAAGTTTCTATCCCATAGACACCCAAAATAAAATGAATCTAAAACATAAAGACCACTTGTTTCAGTGCAACTGTAATACCAGAGAGGCTTCAGATATAGAATACAATAGAAATTTGTTAAAGTGGACACATAACAAACTGCTGGTCAATACAAACCAATATTTGTACATTATTTCATTAGCTGTAGTAGGGTACATAGTAAGCAAATCCTAATAATAAGAACATCTGATAATACGAATCGATTTTCAGTGTCCCTGCGTTGACGAGTTTCTACTGTCTAATTTACAGTACAATACACACATAACACTCAGAACCAGCTGTAGACCACTATACTGTAAGCAGACGATGGCATTCCGGCTCACCCCTGCTTGATACCGTGCCATTCTGTACAATTGAAGAAACTGTGGATATCTTTCAAGGGCATCGCTCTTAATGATCCCTTCCTTCCTTGCTTGGTGCAGGCATTCCTCCAGTGAAGAATTAGGATCAATACCAGGAGACAGGTTTGATAGGTCATGACCTGCAGGTATACAACAGAGGATAAGGGAGCACACACAATACATGTACACACACACACACACACACATACACACACACACGCACGCACACACACACACACACACACACACACACACACACACACACACACACACACACACACACACACACACACACACCTGCACATGTACATAATGCAAGTAAACTTCCCCCAATACTAAAACTGAAACTAAAGTCCCTTTGTTGTGGGACTGTTTATCTGTGTGTAGTGTGTGTTGTTAATTGACAGTTAATGGGAGATAACCTTGTTGATTGGTTCCATGAATATATACTTCCCAGAAAATTCAAAACATAAAGCCAAAGGTCAGCAGAAATTGACACCTACACTTTAACGTGGTTCTAAATCGGCATGAAACACATTGCAAAGATGCACACATACAAAATAGATCGTGAAACAAGCTACTGCAAGACAGTGCACTCAGGGGAACATACACAGATGTGCTGAATCGAGCAATATTTGACGTCTGAAGTAGTTCTCATCTATGGAAGAGATTAGCACAGAGCATGGATGTGACACTTCTACACCTTACATACACTACAACCTTTATCATTCACTGCAAATAATCTGCAAAGCTAGTAAGCCATACTAGAGACTTAGAATATGTGTCCAATTGAGCAATGGATGTTGTATGTAGAGTGGATAACCTCACAACTGACAAACACAGACAGGTTACAGCTGGGGAGGCGATTGAACAGAATTTATGATACCAACATCAGAGCTAATACTACCATAAGTTAGAGTAATACGGTAGATGCGTATGTACGTATAAGCATGGAAGAGTTACGTACATTCTGGTACTGCTTACCAGAATACAGTTATGTAGGTGCAATTTCATTTCAAGCTCTTGCATAATATACTGAGTACATATGCACGTGAACACAGAATACATACATACATAAAAATATTAAAATGTTACATATGTAGTATATATATATATATATGCATATGTACAGTTATGTACAGTTATACTCTACGTATATTATTGTGTACAGTTTACCTTCTTCACTGTCTTGATATTGCTGGTATATATGTCTCAGATCCGGTTTTAGATTTGCAATGTGATCCAATCGTTTGTTTATACGTAGCCTGAAACCCTAGGAGGTGACATGTAAACAACACATGTAGTTCCTGCCAACCTCTACAACAGACACCATACAGTGCATACACAAGGAGACATGAGATGGATGGAGTAGTGTGGGGTGACTGAATGGGTTTTTTGAAGACTTTTAAGAATGTAGGCGTCTTCAATTTTCAACTGTCTGTGAAGATGACACTGATCGTGGTAAGTGGTACATACGTATGTACGTATGTGGTACATGGTACATGGTACAGTATGTGGTATGCACAGTACGTGGTGCATGGTAGGGTACGTGGTGTGTAGTATAGAAACATCACTGTCAAACTACACACCATCAGTTCCATGTTACCCCATACAAAGGGAATAATAGCTGGTCCCTGTAAATCATTTGACATGGATGTAAATAAAAATAATAATATTATCTCAATTTACTCACTTTATGGAAATTCCTATGAAAGAAGCCTGAAAATCATTGTAATAACTCCTTAAAGAATTATAATCAATTCAATATCAATGCTGAAGTATCAAAGTGAAAGCCACATATGTACAATAACTCCCAAGTCTCAGTACAAGATTGATGTAAGAGCCTACAATCTGTTCATGCTACTACGTATTTGAATTGCCAATAAAGATTTTTCAGAGAAGAACGAACCATACAAGTACGTGTGTATACAGTGAAGTATTGTTAATCCACCACATTAATTTTCAATGGTGTAGTAATGAGTTTGGTGATTAAATTGGATATGTATTAGCACTTGTACATTATATTGGTACTGGGACATTGTGGGAGATAAAATGTTTGGCAGATGAAGTTGTGAAATGCACTGTACTTATGATACGAGCTAATGTGCTGAAAATGTTCTTAAGTGTACTCTGTACAGTATGTACATATGCACATACACAGAACAATAGCGAATGTAGGGATATTAAGTGTATGTACGGAAAAAAGTGGAAATTTACAATGAAGGCAGACATACGTACTATGTTGTAGGAGCCTTTCCAAATAAGCAAGTACATACACTTCCGTACACATACAACCACACACACACACACACACACACACACACACACACACACACACACGCACGCACACACACACACACACACACACACACACACACACACACACACACACACACACACACACACACACACACACACATGTACACACGCATACACACAGATGCATGGACACACACACACACACACACACACACACACACACACACACACACACCTTGGAAGTTCCGTATCCAATAACAGTAGTTTGTCCCTTGTGTAGCACATACCTCCTCCATAATAACCAAGTGATGTAACATGCAAAGAGAAAAGTCTACAATAGAATGAAGAGACTGTACATTAAGCTGAAATGATGTTGTAAATTTGTCTGACTGTATACTACTGTATGGGAGTACTACCAAGGGCTATGTTTTAAAGAGGTCTGACTGTATACTAGTGTATGGGAGCACTACCAAGGGTGACGTTGTAAAGAGGTCTGACTGTATACTAGTGGATGGGAGCACTACCAAGGGTGATGTTGTAAAGAGGTCTGACTGTATACTACTGTATGGGAGCACTACCAAGGGTGATGTTGTAAAGAGGTCTGACTGTATACTAGTGAATGGGAGCACTACCAAGGGTGATGTTGTAAAGAGTTCTAACTGTATACTAGTGAATGGGAGCACTACCAAGGGTGATGTTGTAAAGAGGTCTAACTGTATACTAGTGAATGGGAGTACTACCAAGGGTGATGTTGTAAAGAGGTCTAACTGTATACTAGTGAATGGGAGTACTACCAAGGGTGATGTTGTAGAGAGGTCTGACTGTATACTAGTGGATGGGAGCACTACCAAGGGTGATGTTGTAAAGAGGTCTGACTGTATACTAGTGTATGGGAGTACTACCAAGGGTGATGCTGTAAAGAGGTCTGTCTGTATACTAGTGTATGGGAGCACTACCATGGGTGATGTTGTAAAGAGGTCTGACTGTATACTAGTGTATGGGAGCACTACCAAGGGTGATGTTGTGAAGAGGTCTGACTGTATACTACTGTATGGGAGCACTACCAAGGGTGATGTTGTAAAGAGGTCTGTCTGTATACTAGTGAATGGGTGCACTACCAAGGGTGATGTTGTAAAGAACATTGACCAAGACCATTAGTATCGTGACTAAAACACATAAGGAACACTTAAGATGTTTACCGAGAAAAAAAGATTTTCGATAACAAATGAGCTTCCTTATGTGTTCTTGTCAAGACCATCAGTATCTTGACAAAAACACATTAGGAAAGTCATTTTTTAGAGAAAATCTTTTCTCAGTAAACATCGTAAGTGGCTAAAGTGTACACTGATGAGAATAATGGATAACCACTTTAAACCTTAGATTGTTGGTAATGAGAAAATGGACTAGAAAAGGTTCTAAGTAAAAGGTAAAAATAGAAATAAAAGGAAAAACACTCGTAAACAACATAATATGCTAACTTGTACTTTGCTTTCATCGGTCAACAGACCAGAATTTTATACATACTGGAACATTCCTTTGAATACATAATGGATACGAACACCCTGCTAGCCGTTTCTGCCAACATGATGTAAGGTCTGTTTTTCAAGTACAGAAACGTATGAACGTATTTCTTAGTTATTATAGATACACACAGTATACAGTCAGACCTCTCTACAACATCAATCTTGGTATTGCTCCCATACACTAGTATACAGGCAGACCTCTTTACAACATCACCCTTGGTAGTGCTCCCATACACTAGTATACAGTTGGACCTCTTCACAACATCACCCTTGGTAGTGCTCCCATACAGTAGTATACAGTCAGACCTCTTTACAACATCACCCTTGGTAGTGCTCCCATACACTAGTATACAGTCAGACCTCTGTACAACATCACCCTTGGTAGTGCTCCCATACACTAGTATACAGTCAGACCTCTGTACAACATCACCCTTGGTAGTGCTCCCATACACTAGTATACAGTCAGACCTCTTTACAACATCACCCTTGGTAGTGCTCCCATACACTAGTATACAGTTGGACCTCTTCACAACATCACCCTTGGTAGTGCTCCCATACACTAGTATACAGTCAGACCTCTGTACAACATCACCCTTGGTAGTGCTCCCATACACTAGTATACAGTCAGACCTCTGTACAACATCACCCTTGGTAGTGCTCCCATACACTAGTATACAGTCAGACCTCTTTACAACACCACCATTGGTAGTGTTCCCATACAGTAGTATACAGTCAGACCTCTGTACAACATCACCCTTGGTTCCTCACTTTCCCTATCACTACAACCAGTTTGCTTTGGAACCAATACATTCACTGTGGACATATGTATGTGGATACATCTGTGCCTACAAGACACACAGTTATAAAGAGACTCTCCTTGTAAACTGAACTGTTATAAGGAGGTTAGACTGTACTTACAACAATTACCATCCCAGTTACTATGGAAATACAGTGATAATGGGAATAATCATTCGGAACTCTATAATGAGGTTAAGACACTATGTAGTCTGGTTCATCTATGGATGGCGTACAATTGAAATAAAGGCAAATAAATTTCTGAGTGGGATAAAGTCGTGCTTGGTTGGATCATGAACCCTAGGGTCTACAGTTGGATAAACTTGTCATGAACGTGTTTAGAATAGGACAAAGTTAAAATCAAGCTTTGAACAAGTGTCTTCGAGTATTAGTTCACCAATCTACACGTGCATAACAGGTTAAACTATGTACAAGTAGTTTATATAAGATGGGATTATCATAGTTACATACACAAAACGCGTAGGGCAATTAAATTGAATAGATACACCTCGTGGGATAAATCGCTCCTGTTTAATACGTGCTAATCGGTCCTTAAATGAAACTTACAATTAAAGCAACAAATGAAGTAGAGAGAATCACGGCGGGAGCCACAACAGTAGAAGAATTTCCGGGAGTAGAAACATTGCTCAGCCTTTGTCCGTCGGCCATTATCGCTTCGTTGCGCAATCTTGTACTTGCGCAACATTCGTAGGATAACACTGATAATTGACTCAGAAACTTTCAAAAATCATCTCAAGTCTCAAGTTAATACTTGCATATTTGAAAATCTACGCGATATGCTTATACCAGTACTAGCAAAGTCATCATTTTTCCAATGCATACAATCTTCTCCACAGCCTTCAGAACACTGCAATGTCTCAGCTAGAAAGTCAACCTTGTAGTAGTTCAAGTTTGCCCGTATGTATCCATAGGAATGACCTCTGCTACCAAGCCAACCAAGGTTGCTAACACAACAGTGACAGTACTGGCGGTTCTCACCAGGGTGAACCTACAGGAACACATGCAAAAGCTATTAGATATGTATGTCCTGTACATACATATTATGTTGCAAGCAGGAATGTTGCTTATAGGAATCTCTTACTGCCAAAGCTATGCTGGTTAAACATACATTAACTTTAACAGAGAATTCTTGTTAAACCGCCACTACTTGATCCACCGAACCCTGTATTTACTGCAAATCCCCAACAGCAATAAAATAATATGTAAACACAAATGAATATCCAATAAATCCGCCAATTCCTCTTAAACAATATGATACATGCATATATAGGTATGTAAAAATCATGCCAGGTGACAAATGTGTGATTATCATTTTTATGGGTGAACCTTTTTATCTTTTTCAATTAAAAACCTCTCTTCCACTAATTTCCAATTTATCAATATATTTATTCCTTTCTATTCAATCTTGAAATACGCACTGGCATGAGACAGTTTACAATGAATATCGAGACTACATACTATATAACACCAAAACTTATAGCAGACTGGGAGGCCATTTTATGATTGCGCAACACCTTGTAATGTAACAAATGGTGTGGTTACCATGACAACAATACAAAGCGCCATAGTATAGATTGCATTGCATTGGTTAATATGTAGTCCTGACTTCAATAGTGTGAATGAAACCATCCAAGAAGGGCTGTTAGATAGACTTGGTGTATGCACAGCAGGTAGTACCTATATAGATCTTGTGCTTCAGAGTTCCAAAATGCGTGTGAATTAGATCTTCTCAAATCAACTTGATAAAACAGAATGTGAACTACATATGTATACAGTCATCCACAAGCATAGACCTGAATACACTACATGGTACGTCTTGACCTTTCCGTGATAAAACATACACACACCACTGAATGAGAGAGTACATATGGTTTCCGTGATTAACCTTGTCATGTTTTGCAGAATAACATTAACAGATGCAACAAAATCTGAAGTGTAAAACTTTAATTATGGATTCAAAAGAATTTCTTGTAGCAGCATTGCCCATATTTGACACGAAACAAAGGTCCATACCTGTGTGTGTGTGTGTGTGTGTGTGTGTGTGTGTGTGTGTGTGTGTGTGTGTGTGTGTATGTGTGTGTGTGTGTGTGTGTGTGTGTGTGTGTGTGTGTGTGTGTGTGTGTGTGTGTGTGTATGTGCGTGCATGCATGCGCATGAGTACATGTGTGCATATGTGTGAGTCCATGTGTGAATGCATACATGTGTGTGTGTGTGTGTGTGTGTGTGTGTGTGTGTGTGTGTGTGTGTGTGTGTGGGTGTGTGTGTGTGTGTGTGTGTGAGAGGGGCAGCTGAATGAATCAACTGTTATTTTAGGTGGAGAATCTGAAATAAAAAAGGACAGAGAGGCAAGAGTGAAGTTCAGAGTCAGCATGGTGTCATTGTTACATACACATACATGTGTGTGTTTGTGTGTGTGCGTGTGTGTGTGTGTGTATGTGTGTGTGTTGTGTGTGTGTGTGTGTGTGTGTGTGTTGTGTGTGTGTGTGTGTGTATGTGTGTTGTGTGTGTGTGTGTGTGTGAGTCCATGTGTGTGAGTCCATGTGTGCATGCATGCATGCATGCGTGTGTGTGTGTATGTGTGTGTGTGTGCTAGTGCACATGAGTGCATGTGTGCATGTGTGCAGGTGTGCATGTACTAGGTGTGTGTGTATACAAACTGTATTCACCTTAATGCAGTTGCATGTACTACACGAGGATACATGTATGAATGCACACATACACTCACACTAGCGACATGCAAACACATGCACGTGCACAAACACATACATCTGGGCCCCCATTTTCCTTTCTCATGGTATTAAGGGATAAAGTTGGTTCACTTGACTGGCCTAGTGTTGCAATTGAGCTCCAGATAGTACAATAAAGAAATTAGTTGGAAGTTTGATATATGTCCTGGTCCTACGTACATATGCATCAGTAATAAATTAACATATTTGGGTGGGAGTAAAAAAGCAAAACTGTTAATACTCGATTGAAGGTTTTCTTTGTTGAAACACTGAGTATATATGTACGTATTTCTAATTTTACTGAAATAACTAACTACTGATTAGGAATTTGGTCGCTAACGGTACATAGAGTAGGTCTAATTAAAAACCTTGTTGAAGTACAACTCACCTCTATAATGAAATAAATAGAAAGGAGAGGAACATAGCAGGTATTAACATAGCTGAAGGATTTCCTGGAGTGATAAAGAAAATTGTCCAGCTCGCCACTATCATCGGCCATTTTACCCTATTGCGCAATGTTAACATGCACGTACAACCCCATGCATGGTATGGAAGATCTATGGTTCAGCTCGCCAGTTTTCTAGTTGCTTTTGATCTCAAAATCTCTCATTTTCCTTTGCATTCATTAAAATAGTAATTGTTTATGAGTTTAATCGATACCATCTAAAACATTTAATAATCAAGGAATCACATGGTAATAAAACTTAACTGGACAATCCTCAGTGTCATTTTAGTACCAATAGAAAAATGATGTCAATCATAATGTCAAACAGCAATGTGGGCTTAGCACATCAGGTAATACCTGTCTTTGTTAATATTTATGTAATGAGCTCCCAGCATATAACTACTGATACTAGATATTTATCCTACAGTACTAGCTGAATGGCTCCTGTGATGTAATCCACTCACTCATAAGGAACCTGGGTATGTAATCAGTATCTTAGGTCATAAGTATTGGTGCAATTGTACATGCAGCGTGTATGCTATTTAGCACCAATAATAGTTGCTGCAATGTTTGAAATAAAGGCTTCGTGCTTCTATTTCAAATAAAATAAGACATGATATACTTGTGAACATAATAGTTGTTTACACATTGTCAATGTAATGTTTTGATGTAAGCAGCTCAAAATGTTATAAATACGTGAAACAGCCTGACGACTTTGCTCACATTCTCTGGAAGGAGCTCAAATATGTTCCTCACGAATGGAGTTACAGCTCTTCTCTTGCCTCTGGTTATCATTGTGCTAGCAAACGCGCAAGACAACTTGGAGCAGCTCTATAAATTTATTCACAATGTTGCACTCCCTAAGCCACTATATGGAGGACCTACAACAAAACGCCTAGTGATGATGTTTCCTGGAAAAATCCTAAGCGCAAAAGACTACTATCCTGGTGATAAGTATTTAGATAGCTACGCAGATGCGGATGCTGACAAGTACCTGGAGATATCACCCATCATAATGCAGAACCTCTTCAACCTGGTTGATGTAGTACCTGGAATCGACCCTCTGCAGGGGCAAGAAAGTGGAGAGAGTTTCACTGTGAAATACCGGCATGTTCTCGGCCTTATGACTATCAAGGAATTGAAAAACATCAATGCTAATCTGTATAAGTATTCTAAACTAGCACTTCAATTCCTGAATACAATATCAGAACAAGCCAATCAAGAAGATGAATGCAATATTATGATTGATCAATGCATCCGAACAAATTGGGAGTTCTATAGGCACTATGAGAAGATTTACAACACTAAAAGGATGGAAATGGAAGAAGAAATTGAGCGCCAGAGGAATAACAGGACTGCAATAGAGTACCAGTACTGGTTCACCCGTACTTTTCCCTCCTTGCAAGCAGAGATTGAAGGGGCTTACATGGACTGGCTTGTGAAGGGTAAAAAGGATGAAGTGGAGTTGCATAGAGCTCAACTGGATACGTCTACTGTGGGTACCCTCTTGCTTGAAGCAAAGACAACTTTAAGAGCTGCTGGATTCACTGCACTTGATCGTAGCAAGACAGTCTATCCTGTCACCTTTGTTCCTGGGGATTGGTATGAAGATCTCATTGATCCGTAAGTATTAAATCTTGTGTGCTTTCACACGCACATTCACATAATACTTTGTGTGTATACCAAGTAATGTAATAAATAACATATAAACAATAATCATACAGAGTAGTTGCAAACATACAATTTATAGTCCAGCTATATAAAAGCCAACTAGAACTTTCTAATTTTGATCATATTATGTAAACAGGCAGTCAGCAAAATCATACAATTAATGTGTGACCATTGTATCCTTAAATACCAATTTATTACAAGCAGCAGTCACTGATAAAGGCAGAGTAAATATTTATTAATTCAAAGGATACAGATCTTTGCACTTAATTACTGCCAATTAATTACTGCAAATTTAATTCTCATGTTTATACATACTATTAGGGAACTGAAACTGTCTGCAGATCAAATTAATGCACAAATTACTTATTTGGAAATAAGAAAGACTCTTCTGTCAGCGATGGAAAATTTCACCTGTAACATAACTGGTGCATCGGAAGAAAGTGATAAATTATCAGGTGTAATCTCAGGAAATGTATCCAGCCTGATGATGCAACGATGTGAATGTGTGAAAACTGGAGGTTCAGGAGCAGACTGTGATAAGTTTTTACAAGGTATACACTCCATCAACCAAGCCACAGATTCTACTGCTTTGAGTCTCATAGCAGTCAAAGGTTTGGATGCATTTGAAGGCAATCCAAATGCCATTAAGAGCGAGATCGATAATATTGACCAAAAGCTTGTTTCTCTTAAAAATGAATTAATTGGCGTTGGATATGCCTTGCCAGGGTTTGCCAGTGCACCTCTTGGCCCTCAGCCACCACCTAAAGGTAAAGGTAATTGGTTCAAATTTGAGTACAACTCTAAAACTGAAACAGAGAAAGAAGATGCCAACAGTCAACAGACAGAAGTATCTGTGGGATTTTCCATTAAACCTAAGCGTGCAAAGTTTAGCTTTGGAGGTAGTGGTTCATACACAAAGCAAACAGAAGAAAATTTCAATTCACTCAACACTGAGGATTATAGAGTATCTGGTGAACTCTTGAGGGTTTCAGTACGAATGCCATGGTTCAGGCCAGAGCTATTTGATGAAAAACAACTAATCATGGTGAGAAAAATCTATATTTCACTATTAATGAGATATTGTTTTTAAAAATCACATTAATCTTCCTGTTACAAATAGAATATAATATTTTATTATCAAATTTTCAATAATTCTGTCATAATGAGTCACAGTGTATACAGAATACATTTAACTAAGGTTAAATATTATTTATACTCAATATTATGATCATAATGAAAAATATCATCGATCATATTATTATCATACTCCTCTATATAGCGGGATAGGAGCAAAGTATCTCCGGGGCCTTCTGAAACTGACGCTGGGTTTGTATCCTCACAGCAAGATGAAACCTACAGAATTCCGCAATATATCACTGGTTTGCTCCTGTGTCGTAATCTTGTCCTTGATTTTGAAGGTCTGGATCAAAAAAGTTCATATTCATTGGTAGCTTCATCCTTGGATCTAGGCTTGGACATAAGCTGGGGAATATTCAAATTGTCAGCTAAGTACTCTCAATCAAGCCAAAAGTCATCTTTTGAAGCCAGCGCAACAGCCACTGGATTGAGGATCAGTGTTCCTGGCATTCAGATGATTGGATACTACACTGAGGTGACCCCTAAATTCCCCAAAGAAGATGTTTAACAGAAAATTCAGTACTTACATTCAGCTTAACAAATTATCCGATTCAAATACTCTAATTATATTATTCAGAACAAAGAGTGTGCTTTCAACAATGATAATGATTCCATTAATTAATTTTACATTATCTTTATTATTAATTTTGTGTGCCTCATTTATCATCATATCAATATAACACTAAGCAAATTCTGTGCGAAAACCAATAAATATGTAATAATATTATATAATAATATTATATACATATATTATAATAATATGCTTCATAATTAAATGATAATAATACAATAATAGCAATACTACTACTAATAATGATGTTAATTATAGTGATAACTGTATTGGGAACTCTCCCAAACTTCAATTTTATTTTGACTAGGCGGCATGTTTTATTGTTATTCTTTTCATTTTTTGTCATAATATATTATTCACCTTTTCTTTATTGTAATTATTATAATAATTAAGTTTTATTTATTTATTTCATTATACTGCATACCGTTTCTGTCATTCATCTATATTTATCCATAAAAATTGATGTGTACATATGTATGTATCATAATAATAATAATAATAATAATAATCTGTACCGGGCAAATGGCAAACGCCCTGATGGAGTGACATTGGTGCCTTGGTCCAACGGGAGATTCCTCGTGTGGGACGCCACCTGTGTAGACAGCCACGGCACACGCCAAGACTGGGAAGGCCAAGAAGTACGCCCACTTGGACCATGCCTATCTGTTCCAGCCAGTAGCCTTTGAGACCTGTTGCACAGTCGGGCCAGAGTCCATGCTTTTTCTACAGCACCTTGGTAAACGCCTCAGGTCTGTAACTGGGGAGCCCTGCTCCTTTGCTTACCTGCTCCAGCGTCTCTCCGTTGCTATTCAAGTGGTCAACATGATCTCCATTTTGGGATCACTCCCCACCACTGACATTGATTAAACTGCATATTCCTTATGCGGGACTCACCGCCCACCACTGACTATGGCTATGATTATTATAGCTGAAATTATGTCAGAGGTATGCTATAATGTCATGATTGAGCCATAGCTTCAAAGTCTATCTGGTGAAACCTTCAGAAGAAAAACAACTAAAACTGAAGATAATGCACGCTTATATAGACATCAGTGCCGATGCATTTTGGGGAACAGAAAAACAGAGAGCATTTTTCGATGTAAGGATTTTTAATCCTAACGCTCCGTCTTACCAGAATGCAAATTTGGATGCCATCTATCCGAGACAAGAGAAAGAGAAAAGAAGATCATATGAAGAGAGAGTAACTGAGGAATTTCCCATCAGTCCAAGGGATAAAGGTGGCACCATCAGGCCGTTTTCCGTCTGCTCTGTAAAGGCCAGATGGTTCTAGGCGGCTGGAGATGTTGGATTATTATTATTATTACTATTATTATTATGATGATGATATAAAAATAATGATAAGTAATCAGATAGCTTTTGAAACCTCTGGTTCTATTGGCCTGGATTCAATGTCCTTCCTGAAAGACCTAGGCCACCACATTAAGATGGTCACAGGAGAGCCTCAGTCGTTTTCCTTCTTGATGCAGAGGCTATTAGTAGCTGTCCAAACAGGGAATGCTATTTCAGTGTTGGGCTCCCTGTGCTGCCCAGAACTCAGTGACTAGATCCTTATTATTGTTATTATTTTTATTATCTCATTTATGTGTGTATTTGTTTCATTTATTATTGCTATTGTTTTCTTTATTGTCATCATCTCTGTTAAATTTGTATAATAAAAATAATGATAGTTTCTTTTCTATCCTTTTTTTCTCCTTCATTGATGCATTTGTAGATGTATATCACCTTTTGATTATTACCATATAATGAATTATAATAATCACTCATCATAATTATTATTTTTATAATTATTTGCATATTTGTTGTATGATCATATACACAGTTATTTATTATCATTATTTATCATTATCAGCTTAAATAATGTTTATAATAATAATAATAATACTAATAAGCACACAGACTGTTGTGTGCATATGTATGTACATGTAAAAATAACTTATAGATTAAAATCGTAACCATTGTTGTTGCATGGCCTTGAGAGTGCCCAACACCACATCAGTATTACCCCTCTAGATCTGATGCCCACCGAGATTCTCTGTTGGATGAAATGAAGAGATCATGGATTGCCAGTCTCTTATATGAGGTATGTGGTGCCCCAGTTCATGGAGGAACTGTAGAGCCTCTATATAGGTAAAAGACACCTGTTGTTTCAATGACCACAGGTACAATGGTGGCTTGTTTCCAGGTGAGCATGCCTTGTTCACTTCCTTTGCTCTCCATGCCCGAGCCGCAACTTTGCCTCTTTCTCTGGTTGCCAGATGGATGTGGGAGGGAACAAAGGTGTCCGGACACATAACGCACCACACCAGAACTTGGCCAGTCTTCCAAGCCATGACTGTGGTCACATAGGGACATTTACATCTGATGGACAGATGGCAGTTTTTCATTCTTTATAATAAAATAATTATTATTTATTCTTAATATTATAATTGAAGTGAACATGATGCAACTCACATAGTAGATATTATATTAAGATATCATATGGAAAGACACTACTTAAACAGTTAATTAATGCTGTCATGCACCCCCTAGGGACATACACCCATCTTGATCATGCCTGCAGGACCACCAATATGTATGCATATTTTGAAGATACACATATGTACACCCATTCCATCTTGCATTTCCATTGGTTAAATAATGAACACTTTATTAATTGCTGTGATAGCATACATACCGCATATATCTGATGTATACTTAATATATTTCATATTATATATATTATTGTGTGTGAGTGTGTGTGTGTGTGTGTGTGTGTGTGTGTGTGTGTGTGTGTGTGTGTGTGTGTGTGTGTGTGTGTGTGTGTGTGCATGTGCATGTGTGTGTGTGCATGTGCATGTGTGCATATGGGCGTGTATTTTCATGCATGTGTGTACACGTGGGCGTGTGTAGTGTACATTATGTGTATGTACATGCATGACACACGTGCACACAATTACCAAGGCATACACAAGTGTCTTATTTTGTGTTGGTATATGTATTCAGGGATTATAATAATATATAAAAAGTACATAATATAAACTAAGAAAAAAGTGTGTATACAGTCATTTTATTATACATGCAACCATTAAGAATTTTCAGAGTAAAAGTGAATCTTAAAAGCAGTTAAAATAACTAAATTGACTACTAATAGGAGTAGAGATAATGAAATTGTAAACAAACAACTACTGTAACAGCATACAATGACTTTTAATGCACCTAAAGTGGTATAATGGATCACTTGGCCTACTTAAGAATGCAGGTAATGTTGTGGTCATGCACACCCCTAGGCTTTCCACGACACGTACAGACATCCCATCATACATTATCACCACTATGTATAAGCATGTTCATACCCATTGTGTATATACTCTGACATGCATATTATGTAAATATTTTAATTAAAATCTCTTTACAAATACATGATATGGTAGAAATGATGAGAGTTATGTGCTTGCTGGGTGTAGTGAAGCATTACTAAACATTTGTCTCCAGGGCCAGCGATGATCCTAATTTAGGAACATTACTGGCATAGGGTAATGTACAATACAACTGTGACAGGTCATGACCTGCAAATATAGAACAGCAAACAAGGGAGCACACACACAAACACACAAACACAGGTGCACAATGAACTATGATATCCACAATACCTACACTTACAAATGTAAAGAATGCATTTTGGAAAATATGAGTATACAGACTGCATCCTTCAGCAGGAATAGGAGTGTAGCTAAGTCTTTTTTGCATGTGGTGTATAGACCAGTGATCTTTACAGTGACTGTTTCCACACATCAGTGACAAATGAAATGAATATAATATTCATTTCTCAGATAACTCAAGCACCAAGCAAAGGTTACCCCAGCAGAAATGGACACCTAAGTTCTATTTTTTTTTCAGAATCACTGCATAAAAGATGAATAGCTACATTTTGCTGGATAATCCAAATAATAGTATAGAGCTACTAAAATTGAATTACACTTTGCATCTGTGTGCATAAGGTAGGTTACAAACCTGGCTCTAATCATACAATGAAAACGTTTGAAATAATAAAAAATTAATAAGAAGACACCAGTAGCTACTAGACAAGAATTAGCTAGCTAGCCAACTCGAATGACATTCTACATTTAGGACTAGGTCCTAAGGTCCTAGAATACAATTCCACTATACCACACTCAGGCATAATAAATAACTGATTATATCACTAATCGAATGTTCTCCCCCCGAAGAAGAGTCGAGTATACGCCAGCTGCATACCCGTTGAGCGGCAGCCATTTTTAGCTACATTGCACAATCTTGTCAATATTGTGAAATCGGTTTAAAATGGCCGTCGATCGTCAACAGACTACAGATCTAGAATAACAGCAAATTCCATCCCTGGAGATGTTTCAGCAATGATAGCGTCTGGAATTATTATATCCGCCTCTTTTATTGCATAAGTGGTAAGTTCCTTTCAACACTGCCGTCTGGAAAGATATAAGAAAGATTTAATTATTATTTATAATACATCGACATGTTAGCTTGTACTAGGTAGTGCGCTCTCTTTATAATCTAAGTTAGCACTACGGTGATGTAACTGTAATTATAACTAAAAATACATACTCAGAAAAATATGTGGTGTAATTGTACTTTTGAGGTGTCTTTTTGTTTGTCTTCTCCCTCGTATATAATATTATGGTAGGGGTGGAATTGAGAGAAATCCCTATTCCGCCAATCATGTTTCTTGATAAAAATCTGGATCCCATAATTCACACCACCTTACATCTTCTACTCCTTTAACCCCCCCAAACAGCATGTCATTCTTCATGCCAATTTGTGTAATTCGATATATCACATGTGTTTTTGGTACTTACCTATTCTGTGTCACTGCATTCTATTCCCATATCTACAGTATTGTCCCAGCATGAATGTCCTACAGCAGTGTCTGTGTTTGTTGATATAGTCAAGGCACATGCATGAGGTTCTGGTATCTGTGATCAGAGTAATCTACATATGTATATATCAAAATTCAATGTAATTCACTAGACAGATAATTTTCAACACCAAACGTGACAGCTGACTGCTGTCTTCTTCAGTGGTATGGAAATCTACATATAGTACTTGACAGGTTGAGTAGTGCAGTAGCATGTTGGCTAATAAAGGCTTCCCCTGGAAAGTAGGCTTATGTAACATACCTGTATATCCCTACATTTGGGGAGGTCACCTGTGGTAGTGGGAGGTGTGTGATTCAGTACTGTATTTGTGTCCATCCAATGTATGTATCTCCTTACTGTGATATATACTGAGATGTGTATATGTACATATGCACCGACCTATGTGTACACGTAGTTAGTCTGCAGTCACTGTTACTTCTGACCTACCCATTTGCAACCAGATTAATTATAATGTTATATCAGATAATTATTATAGAATGTACATACGTATGTATGCCTGTGTGTGTGTGTGTGTGTGTGTGTGTGTGTGTGTGTGTGTTGTGTGTGCACACAAACACACACACACACACAACATGCACACACACACACACACACACACACACACACACTTTAATCCCATTTCTCTTGTTTTGCTGTATCAGCAGTAACATAACACTCACATCCAGACACATCCATCTGCTATGCAACCCAAATTTCAGTTTGAACGTCCCTCATACCTCTCTCCACCATCCAGGGCTTCCGACTGTGAGTTAATAAGTGGCTGGATTGTAGTTTTCAGTGATACAGAAACAACGAAATAGACAATTATGTTTTTCTTCCATAAGGTAATATCTCTTCAATTATAAGTGATGTCATGGAGGAGGTTTCAACTGAAATCTCTGATTTACTTGAATGAAGCCTGTTTCCATGGGCGACAGTGGGGGAATTTCGATTTTTGTTTCTTTGTGTCTTTATATCCAATAGCCTTGTGGGTGCTGTTGCCACTGAGATGATTCAATGAAGACTGTAATTATTAATGTATCACATTAGATCATTTACACATCTGTTAATGTGATTTTCACAAAGCATAATGAGGTTAATTAAGAAATGACATGAGCTCACGGATATACTCGTTTATTTAATTTGTTCGGTATTGTGTTCTTGTCTTTGTGTGAGCATTCGGTCGAAAACAGAATACATGACATGCAATCAAGGCTAACTGATGTGGTCAGCTATCTTCATGCATATGTGTGTGTACTGAACATACCACTGCATTAGGTGGTTCAACTAATATTACATGCACAGCTGGACTTGTTTTATGCGAGAGTGTTTGTTCCTTTGAAATGTGTGTCATATTAACCAGGTGTTGGATTAACCAGGTGTTGGATTAACCAGGTGTTGGATTAACCAGGTGTTGGATTAACCAGGTGTTGGATAATCAGGTGTTGGATTAACCAGATGTTGAATAGACCAGGTGTTGGATAATCAGGTGTTGGATTAACCGGGTGTTGAATAGACCAGGTGTTGGATTGACCAAGTGTTGGATTAACCAGGTGTTGGATAATCAGGTGTTGGATAAACCAGGTGTTGGATAAACCAGGTGTTGGATAAACCAGGTGTTGGATAAACCTGGTGTTAGATAAACCAGGTGTTGGATAATCAAGTGTTGGATAATCAGGTGTTGGATAAACCAGGTGTTGGATAAACCAGGTGTTGGATAAACCTGGTGTTAGATAAACCAGGTGTTGGATAATCAAGTGTTGGATAATCAGGTGTTGGATAAACCAGGTGTTGGATAAACCAGGTGTTGGATAAACCAGGTGTTGGATAAACCAGGTGTTGAATAAACCAGGTGTTGGATAAACCAGGGGTTGGATGAGGGTTTGGGATGACTTAACATTGGACAAACAGATATGACAGTACATCATACATTGGAGCACTATGTTTCAGTAGGGTTACATGATTTAACTACACAATCATTTGCCATGATCGACCTGCTCCAATTCTAATTTGCATGTGTTATCCAGCTCATGGTCCATGTCATACAATCATAAACTGGGCTCCCAAGTGTTTGGTGAGTTGTACATTTCAGGCATTAATAGAGTCTAACTTTGTTAATGCCATTAAATGCTGACAGTGATTTAGTTGATTGATTGTTGCAATGAATGGGATGTCTCCGAGCTCTTGTGCTCACAAGTCCAGTTATATTGAGGCTGGCTGAGATCCTTGAACAACACGTGGCTACGTACTTACAAGATGCATAGTGTGCGTATATGCATACAGTACCTATTGAAACTACTCTACTGTGTTAAACATTGAAGTGTTAATTGCTGCGAGTTTTCAAGTGGGAATTCATCGTGTACAACATACCATTGAGTATTCAGTCAGACTCTCATGTTGGAAGTTTTGCTTGCTACCGGTACTCATGCATGTACCCGTGAACCCTACCGTGTAGCGTACAGGTTATTTTGTGGTAGAGTACTTTTATTCAGTACTGTCATGTATTCCAATAACTCCCTATAACAGTCTCAGTATGATGTGCATGTGTTTCTGTAGGTGGACCCCGGTGAACACAGCCATTAAACAGCCATGGTTTGGTAAATTTGGTTGGCTTGTTGGCTGAAGCCGTTCCCATGGATACGTGTGCAAAGACTAGGAGTACTATAGTGATAAACATGTGGGTGACCTCGAGTGAGATTTCGTACTTGATCCAGCAGCAGTGGACAAGGCTATGACGTCCTAGATTAAGAATTTACATATAATAGCGGTGTACAATTATTCTGTATAACATTGCTAGTTAGTGTATATTATATTATTTAATATTTTTGAAGCGTACATATAGTTATACTACGATATAATAATTAATTTACTCATGTATATTGAGCTGCACAGCTGATTAGTTTAAATAAGGATATATAGTCTAATCACACGTCAAATCATAATAATTTGTATTAGATCAATAGATTCATGTATGTTGAATCATAATGATATGACATAGGCATCTTTCTTATGTTCGTGTCCATAATATTATTATCTGTTACAATGCAATTTGAGGAATATGTTTGAATTCAATTCTGTAAAATACATACATATATATATGTATATATATATATTATATATATAATGTATATAATTATGATAATTTATACTGTACATTATAATATGTACAGTATAAATTATCATAATTATTGTCATGTGCATGGGTGAATTATCCTTTAATCTGTACACACCACATTACAATTTGCAATTGTATTTGTATTTTTTCAAATATGATGGATGAACTACACATCCATTAATTACAGCTTATGTATCAATATTGTTGAAAAAAATGTATATACACAATGTTGTCATGATATATGTACAATGTCATTTGTACATGCAGAATAATATCATAGTGAATTGTTGTGAATCTACATCCGCCGAATATCTGGAAATAAGGTGGCGATTTAAATTAGGTGATTTGGCAGTCACGGACACCCAATACTGTCAAATCACCAAATTAATATTCGTCAACAGCTATCATGTGGCGCCAAATTTTAACATTATCAACACTTATTCTGGCAAATCACCAAATGTGAATTCTGCCAATAATGCATTGGGCCAGATTTCGGGCAGATCACCACATTTTATGACTGCCAATATTTCTGGATATACAGTAGATCTGCCACCACTAATTATCCAAATGGTTATAATATCTCTTTATCACCTGGTATAATATTGACAATAATCAATGTGCATATAAGCACAGGAGTGACATCTCAAATTGCATTATTATACACAATTAAAGAACAGAAAACTTTAATGAAACTGGAATCCAGAGAATTACTTTTAATGAGAAAGTCATGCTGCTGTATTGATTTCCATTTTATCCAAAACTACAAAGATCGATCCATTATTCTCAACCGAATTCCTACGAATTAGCTTTAATAGAATTACATGTTGTGGTTTCCAAGTTTACCCAATATACTAAACACACACTAATTGACAATTAACAATTCCGGGAATATCAATGGAGGAAATAGCAGTTTCAGGTAAACAACAATTAACATTGAATAGAATCCCAAACTAATTCAGGAGAATATGATGGCATTGAATCAGAAACATTCGATCCAATAACAGTTTGAAAACCTGTAGGAAACTGACTTTCCTCAATCCTACTACACCCAGAAGATCAAAGCCAATACTCATTTCAAGACAGGGATACTCCTAGGAGAATGTCAATCAATCAAACATGCACATACAGTGGAACCTCTCTATAAAGGACACATTGGGACCAGGTAATTTGTCCACTGTAGAGAGGTCGTCCACTCTTCAGAGGTGGAAAATGTATTAGCACTATAGGAAAATCTTTTTTGGTGCCTTACAGAGTGTCCTTTGTAGGGAGGTAATTCTATGGTGTCCTTTGTTGGGAGAGTCCTTTAATAGAGGTGCCACTGTATACGTACCGTAAGACTAAGCCATTTAAGCAGATCCCTAAACTCGATGGCAGAGGTGTTTGAACAATACATAACACTAGTACATATGTATATGCAACATGTCAAGCATACATTAGGTATGACTGCAAGGCAATGAAGTAAAGCACTCGGGAAATAATCAATGACAGTACACAAAGTACATAATTATGTAATATTAAACAAAATTTAAAGTTTATTAGACATTAAATATTCAGTTGGACATAATTAACGGTGAACAGTGGAACAGAACATAACATAACTCATGCTCTACAGGAGACATTTGTTCTGAATTAATCATTAGACATGCGTAATTTGACATGAGAAGGATGTAGTGCACCACAGGTTTGCAGTGCTCAATACAGACAAGGGAATAATGCATGACGACATTGTATAAGTTGTCTCTCAGAGCAGATTGTCCATCATTTGAGAGTCTCTCAGTAAGTATCGAATTAATATCCCTAATTAAAGAGAATCACTGTTTCATCCAAAGAATTTGTAATCACGCATGTCACATTACTATCATGATAGACACAATGAGCTATGGTTACATGCTCCCAAGAGAATAAACCATGAGTCCATGAAGACGGTGCCCTTAGCTGTAGGTAATAGGACTCTCCATCAGCAGTGCCGCCAACGCCCAGTAAGCATAGCCTGCAAAGAGCAAGGAGAGATCTTTCACGTAAACACATGTGCACGCCCTATACTTTCAGCACAAATGCCACACAATAGGTATGCAGTCCGGATACGCAACACATAGTCAATATACGTACATATGCACATAGTACATACGTACATTTGAGTAATTTACGTATGTACGTGTATAAAATTTGATTATCGTAGTAATGCAAGCAAATCAGTTATAATGACAGGAAGTAACAACAAGTACATATAACAGGTAGACACCCCTACATATTACCAACAACTTTCACTTGATAGGTACGTACGTAGGTCTGATTTTGTACTTCAAGAGCATCTGAAATGTGAAAAAGGACTCTAAAGACTCCACATCGAGTAGATTGGGTGGCTACTCAGTCTAGTGAAGTGGGAGTGGTTACTGGTGGGCCCACTTGATTGATTTTGGTGATTAATCAGTTAATCAATCGGTTACTATGCACTGATAATCAATTTGAAAAGTACAGCTGATTCCCATCACTACCACATCCACATACGTATCCTGCAGTCTGTCAACCTTACCATACATGCAATAAGTACCGTATATGTTCCAATTTTTCGTCGACCTAATTTTTGTCACTGGCTGCAGATAGGTGTGGGAATGTTCTGATTGATGACGAAATGTGACGCATTCTGAATGTTCGTCATCAGTTCTAATTCTAAATATTCGTCACGGTTTTCTATTTATTCGTCAGGCCAGGATTCACAACCAATCTTGTTCTAAATGAAGGTTTTTTCTTGAACCTTGCTCTGACGAAAAATTAGAACATACGGTATTAGGTACAGTAATCACACATTATGCATGTGTAGGGTCAGTACATGTGTTATGCATACGTATATACGTACATACAATATGCTAATATATGTAAGTCCAATTATCTGTATGTATAGGATAAGTACATATGTACATCCCATAACTGAACATACATACCACTGTATAGGGTACAGTGAATCCCTGTTCATTTTCAAAGATATGGTGGATTAACACGTTTGGCGGATTAACTGCATATGCATTAGTCCTTGTATATTACGTATATTGGTACAGGGAAATTGTGGAAAGGTTTGGTAGATGAACCAGAAGGGGATTAATGAAAAGTCTCTGTATGTGTACGTACACAAGTAGTACACACATACGTACACACATATATAGATTGGTAGGAATAGAATAACGGAAATGATGATTGTGTAGGTGCAACCAGGTATGATTGGGTGAAATGTGTTATTTCTATTTTGTGTTATCAAGGGAAGAAATTCAATTACAATCAATCAACGTAGACAAAGGTTTTACACAAAGTCCTAACACAGCCACAGAAAGAACAAATGAATTCGAAATAATCCAATATTCATGTAAACACCAGTGTACACCAACGGGGATATGTGTAATTGGCCACAGAAAGAGTAAATTAATTTGAAATAATCCAATATACATGTAAACATTAGTGTACACCAACGAGAACATGTGTACACACTTAACACGAATGTTATCCCTCCGACATAGAATCATCGTGTACAATGAAAACTTGATTACACATAGACACACACATAGTCATACTTCTCAGGCATAGGAAGAGGTGAGGTGAGCGTACATATGCATACAGTAAGTACGTATGTATGTATAGTGAATATTCCTTATCTGCTGCAATTCGTTTTTGAAAAATATAGTGGATTAATGAGTGTGGTGGAAGAATTTGATATTCATCAGTACTTTACAAATTATTAATTATCTTCGATTCTGTGCATCTAAATCAATCAATCTGATCACATAACGAAATTTAACGTTCAATTCTAGATACTTTAGCAGGTGTGTGATAGTTGTAAACACTTGATGCAAATCAACCTGCTCAACAAAGAAAGGAGAAAAGGGAGAAACATCGGCACCTAAGGGACTCGAACCCAGGGTGACTGGCTAAAGCTGCCATTAGTACTTGTACATTATACTGGCATTGGGAATTGTGGTGGATTAAAATGTTTGGCAGATTAAGGGGAATCCATTGTACCATACACAGAGTACAGTGTGTGTACATACGCACACCCACAAGGGTACAGGGTAGGTACACGCACCCAACAAGGGGTATAGTGTAATCACATACAGTATATGTACACACATGAAGTAGTAGTGTGGTAGACATATCTACCCTCACTAGGGGTACAGTGTGAACATCTACATACTTGTTTCCTGGTTGAGGGTTAGATCAAAGGAAAAACTGTGTGTACACAAGCCATGTAGCACAGGCCACCAGACAGGTTTCATTGTTAGAATTAATAGCGTGAGAATGAGGCGGGAAATTAGTAAAACACATTTCTATTGCATATAATATGTTGAAATGAGCTATGCGCATATTTGAAGTATAAATTGTCTATCATTCACCACATCAGGATATGACTATTACACGCAGTACAGTGTGGTATATACACCCACAAGGGGTACAGTGTGGCAGATACACCCACAAGGGTACAGTGTGGCAGATACACCCACAAGGGGTACAGTGTGGCAGATACACCCACAAGGGCTATAGTATAATCACATACGTACACCCACAAGGGGTATGGTGTAATCATATACATACACCCAGGACTGTGGGTATAGACATACACACAACATTAAACCCGGTACGGTTTGTTCCTGGTTTATCAGCTCTCTATCAGTGGAACGAATACACACACACTCAACATTAAACCCTGGTAAAGTTCTTCCCTGGTGTATCAGAGTTCTCTGACTAGTGGAAGGAATACCATGCCCACTCTGTGTCACAAGGCTGGCCTGGCAATTTGTGATTTTATTATCACAAAAGGACAAATCGCTGCAGCTGGCATCTTTTGGAGGAGAGATTCACAAAATACATTTTTGACAAACCCAAGTCGTTTTGGTGAAATCTGAAGAAAAAAGGCCATTGAAAGTTCAAGCGAGTACAGTAGGTTTCATTAGGTTTCATTATTTATACTGAGGAGGCCACCAGCCCAGAGGGCTACTACAAAGGCTCCCAGAGTAGTAGTAGTCAGATAGTAGAGGCTTGGCTATACACAATGTGTACATAATATCTGACCATACCCATGTACGCAAATATAGATAATTGTGCTATACAAAGTACATGTCAAGTTAGCAACAATGTTAAGTCAAATATGTACAAGGTAGGAATGTACTCAAATACGGGGACCCTCATGTAGAGGCCCAACTGTAGTTGAAGATAGGGATCCTCACATAGTGGCCCAACTGTACTCAAATACAGGGACCCTCATGTAGAGGCCTAACTGTAGTTGAAGATAGGGATCCTCACATAGAAGCACAACTGTACTTAAAGATAGGGACCCTCACATAGAAGCCCAACTGTACTTTAAGATAGGGATCCTCACATAGTGGCCCAACTGTACTTAAAGATAGGGACCCTCACATAGTGGCCCAACTGTACTTAAAGATAGGGACCCTCACATAGTGGCCCAGCTGTACTTTAAGATAGGGACCCTCACATAGTGGCCCAACATTACTTAAAGATAAGAGATCCTTGCATAGAAGCCCAATTATTATTATATTTGAGACAGATTATCACAACTCTGTACTCGACATCACGCTAACCAAGCACCCTATACCACCAAATCCAGATATTGACACAAGAACAGACTTAAAGTACTATAACCTGTGAACTTGGGGACAATTGATACATTCCAACAGAGGACAAACTAACAGGACATCCCAGCACACACACCTATGTAACAATATCACAATCTGACAACACGACAATGTACATACGTAGCAACAAACAGTGTTACTCTAACAATAAACAATGAATATCATTAAATGCAGATGATATTGAGGTTATTTCACCCGAGTCACCTCTATAATATAAACACAGAGATGTAATTAACCTAACCACTATTGAAGGAGTAGTACAGTCCAACTTCCTTGTTAGCACCTTGAAGGGCACACCAAATCTGTACTTCTCATCAGAGGTGGTTGCTATCAGTAGGGGGTAATATGGGATACATGAGGTAGGGACTGAGTGAGGTGTACGTACGTATATGTATATGAATTAACAAAAACATGCACTAACAAAGGTACGGACTAAGGAAGTAGTACTGTAACATTGTCAGCATCCAATGAACATTTTTCTATTTTTTCTTAGGCACTAGGTTACCTCACAGATATGTCACTTCATTGATCATGAATTGACAGTAATCATGAACTGACAGTGATCATGAACTGACAGTGATCATGAACTAACAGCGATCATGAACGACAGTGATCATGAATGACAGTGATCATGAATGACAGTGATCATGAATTGACAGCGATCATGAATTGACAGTGATCATGAATTGACAGTGACCATGAATTGACACTGATCATGAATTGACAGCGATCATGAACTGACAGTGATAAAGTTAGTTACCACTCTACCTTGCTGTTGCATACCTAGAGCAATGCGTAGCTAGAGCTGAAGTCAATAGAAAGGTGCTGAATTGGTTGAGCAAACAATTGTAGTAGAAGATCCAAGTAAGGGAACATAGCAATATTTAGTTGGATCGAGATATCGATGGAGACTAGTTAATTGCATGAATGACCCTTAAGTGGCCAACATCCTCCAGCACTACTTCACTTGTGCACCCTTCCTCCATTTCAAAGCCTACACACACCTGAAAACTACCTCCGTGCAACACGATACAGTGAAACATGTATAAAACAACCACTCAAGGGATCGAGAACATCTGGCCTTTATACAGTGTTACATACTACTTACTATAGTTGAGTTGACACAGTGGACAGTCCCTAAATGATCACTTAGGACAGGCATCTTTGTGAAGAAGCAGTATTCAATACAGGTGGCTGCACTGTGGTGGCTTGCTTAAGTCCCTATCGCAGTCTTCATAGAAGCCAGTGCTGTGCAGATATGGAAGGGCATAAAGACTTTGTGAGCAAAATCACTGTTGTACATGTACATACGTACGTACATACAACCAGTGAACGGCCAAAAATATGTACACTTGCATAGTGTACGTTATTCACAAACATTCACATCCCAACACTATGCTGCACAGAATGTGACCAAATACCAAGCATATCAACAGTGATATTGTATGTAATCAAATTCTTATGTGATGGTCAGTGAGATGAGTCTGAACATATGTAGTGTAGACCAGTAGACTGGTTATCAGTTGGGTACATTCATTACATGTCTGAATATTCAAATCACTGGCAGATATGCCATTTATGGTAAAACCTTGCGTCTGAAATGGTTAAGATGAACTGCGTCTACTGCGTCTACTTCCCATGTCCACACGTGTGTACAGCTGTTCATATTTAGAAAAAGTATGCAACTTCTGATAGTGTTTGCTAATTCTGTGCATGCTAGCCGCTAGACAATGCAGTGGACAGATGACATGTCTGTACCAACAAATCGGGATCAACTGGAAGCTTAAAACAACCAATGCTAGCCGCAAGACAATGCAGTGGACAGATGATATGTCTGTACCAACAAATCGGGATCAACTGGAAGCTTAAAGTAACCAATGTTGAACACATGTAAGAATGCCCAAAGGTGTGTGTTTGTGTGTGTGTGTGTGTGTAAATGTGTGCCACACGCGTACACACACATACGCGTGCGCACACACACACACACACACACACACACACACACACACACACACACACACACACACACGTACACACATGCACACCATGTAATCTGTGACATTCAAAAATGTTACTTGTTCATCGCACAAAAAGTGTCAAAAGAATTATTGTTAATAAACAAAACACACTTTTGAACCAAAGGAACGCTAATGATCTAATGAACAAAAATGAACTCGCCTTTGATGATGACAAGATGATAGAAATCAATGAAATGACAGCATATGAACAGAAGCAGGTGAGATGACCCAAAGATATGTTGCATAGGAGCAAAGCATAACTATGAGGTGTAGCACGTGTGTGTGGACCAGTAGGTGATATAGAGCAGAAGAATAAGGACAGGGGTGGGGGAGGGGCGTATGTATGTGCGGACCAGTAGGTGGTGTAGGATGGAAGAGTACAGATGGGGTGGGGAGGGAAGTATGTATGTGCGGACCAGTAGGTGGTATAAGATGGAAGAGTACAGATGGGGTGGGGAGGGGAGTATGTATGTGCGGACCAGTAGGTGGTATAAGATGGAAGAGTACAGATGGGGTGGGGAGGGAAGTATGTATGTGTGGACCAGTAGGTGGTGTAGGATGGAAGAGTACAGAAAAAGGTGGGGGAGGGATGAAACATGGTAGAGGTGGTCTTTATATAGAGGTAATTTTGTTCTTATTGATGTACTAGATGGGGTAGTGTTCACTAAAGACAGGTGGTCTGACTCTCTATGCAGAGGTTCCATGATGCAGCTGTGCTGATATAGTGGATGATGCATGCACTCCTTAGTGGTCATGCACTTGATAAGGACAATCTTACAAGAAGGCGTGGCAAACACAAAACTGGAGGACTGACTCAGGTGATTGCCATGGCAACAACACTCATCAGTACCCTTTTCGGGATGGAGGGGTAGTTAGCTGTGTGCCATTCTTCAATCCATATGCATCTTATCGCTATGGCAATAGCACTCATCACCACCCTTATCGGGATGGAGAGAATGTGGACTGTTTTGTACTGTTCCAAAGTCCATACATATTTTCCTCTATTTACGTATATCGATGAAAAATTATCCAACAATAGATACGCATATAAAACGATAGTCCAATCCGGTTCCAGTGGCCTAATATGTTAAACTATGTGCACAACACATAACTGGGATAGTTCACATGCCATCGATGACAACAAGTCATTCACGTATGTACACAATTGGAAACACAGGAAGTGTGAGGGATGAATCATAACTGTAGTACATGTGCAACAGTGCTTCCATTTTTGACCAAAAAACAAGAAGGTCTCAGGGTTAAAGGTGGAATGGGCTCGTAGCAGGACCCACAAAGTAAAAAATATATATATACAGTGAATTCTTGTTATTCCTCCACTGCTTTATATGTCAAAACTTTTAATCCACCACAATTTCCCGGTACCAATATAATGTACGTACAGATGCCAATGAATATCTAGTTAATCCGTCAAACTCATTAATCCACCATATTCTTTGAAAACGAATTGTGGCAGATTAACGAGTATTCACTGTATACTGGTGTGGTACGGAACGGTGAAACCACAAGAAACCCTCCCTTTGGTCCTCAATAAAGCCATGGACTGCTTTGTAAAAATGGAATGGCTACACTTTTATGATCTGAGACTCCAGAGGTAGGTCATATGCAGCCATGTCCTCTCCACGCCTATGAATCCGTGGATAAACTGCCAAGTGGCAACCATTCATCTAAAATTGTATTTTGATAAAAACGATGATCAAACTAATCACTTTAATGAATCAATTAATACAAACACTTTTGTGTGAAATTGGATGGATGCACTCATAAATATGCATTTACAATTGACACATGACACCACTGTTCATTGACGTGATTATGTGAGACTTGCAGTGTCAACTGAAGCAAGACTGGAGAGACATAAGAACACTCCTTGCGATAACCTGCCACTTTAGACAGAATTTATGAACGTATTCTAGGTAAATTTCTCTTGCCTGGCTAGACCCATCCAAGTATTACTTACGTGACCGTAAGGGTCCACTGTACATGTACTTCAATACTATCATGTCTGGTGCGGCAGACATCAATCCAACTACCCAGTCCAACCATAGATAATATAAACCACACCATTTATGGTCCAAACAACCAGTGCTAGCTGATAGCCATGTTGCATGTACAGGTACACCACAGTACACACCAACATGGTAGCGAACCATTGTGTATATACATACAGGCATTGTAGACTGAATGACAAACACTACCATATGCACATAGGGAACAGGGGTCTTGTGGGACGGGCACCTTTAAACAGTGATAATGATCAGTTGTGGTGAAGTATCTTCCACTGGTCAATCCCCTGTACATGGAGATATTGTTGACATAAATTCCAACCAATAGCTGTGTATTAAGGTAGTTAAAATTCCTGTGTCTCACATTACCCAGGTGTACCAAATTACCTCATTTCGCCCTATATCCCCCTATATACCCTAAAGTACCATATTTTATCCTACATCAATAAGTATTGTAGTACAGGTATTCGTAAATCATTCAGGGCCTATGCTGGTAAGACTGGTGGAACTCACCTGTTTCATGCGAAGAAAAGACACCACGTTTATACTCTTATTATACAGGTCAGCGACGTTCAGCGGGAAGGTTTGAGAGTATCTGTATTCACGTGCCCCCCGAAAGGTGCGGCCATTTTAAAGAACGTTATTGCAAAACCGAATCAGACCCTTTCCCGCTGACTGCATAATGACGTCGTAACGACAGAGCTCGAGATGGCCGTCGGATCCGAGCTAGGCTATCACACAGCTAGATTCGATGCGATATATTCCCGGAATGTTACACAGCAAGAATTAGCCTTAGTACAGTTTAATCAATAATACAATCCAGGGTTATAATGGTTAGAGAAAATATAATCAAAAAAGTAACATGTATGAATGAATATTCGACCTAAATTAATCTTCAAAACATGTTAAAATGCAATAATCAAAATTAACAGTCTCCTTTATAAAATTTGGTGTCTTTGACATCACTACCATATGCATTGGAGCAGGTACAGGAGAAAGTCTGGTCAGCGTAACTCTGAATGTTTCCGTTTATGATCAGCGTGGAGTGAGAATCGCTGTGAGAGACTTGGATATCGGGGTTCTTAATCTCGTTACCCTCCTGAGTCCAGTCACACGATGTTTCCAGATGAGCTTGGGGCTGTGATTGGCAGGTGAGTATCACTCCACCATCTCCAGACATGTCTTGCGGCAAGCACACATCACAGCCGGCAGATCCGATGATTATCCCACCACCCAGGTTCTGTGAGGGGCAGCTGAACAAATCAACTGTTATTTTAGGTGGAGAAGCTGAAATAAAAAGGGACAGAGAGGCAAGAGTGAAGTTCTTGGTATCTCAATAGTCAGCATGACGTCATTGTTACATACACATACATGTGTGTGTGTGTGTGTGTGTGTGTGTGTGTGTGTGTGTGTGTGTGTGTGTGTGTGTGTGTGTGCGCGCACGCATGTACATGTGATAGTATATTTGCTTGCAATACACAACATACAAATAGTTGGGATCAATGTAAGAATACTCATCTTCATATAGACCTCAGTGCAGAATCATACCGCTTACTACATGACCCAGTGCTATCAATGATACCCCTAGTTCCTACACCAATGCCACTTCAATGGAGGTTGCTGTTTGTGTGGCTACAGATGAATGAACTCACAAGTTGGTGGTGTTGGACTAGTGTTGATGTCTTCCTCCACAACTGGGGCACTACTGGACAAGTGACAGATCACAGCAATCTGAAGTAAGAAGAACAAAGCAAGGATGTATTTCATAGCAATTGCTCTGCACCGCAGCACTGGTGATTTGCCACATGCACCAGTGCTAAAAATAATGTAAGCTATCACATATAGAGTATAGCTGAATATTTGTATTCTGCACGGTGACTCCATAGTCACTCACCACTGCAACAGCTACTGAAAGTGTTTTGGTATACATCCCGTCTTGTTTCAATTCTGCTGAATTCCACCTGTTCTTCAATGAAAAGTTCTGCTCTCCTTCACACTTGAACTAGTTCACTATGATGTGCTGACTGGTTGGCTGGCAAACTGCAGAATCAACTGGCCTTTTATACACCTCTGCTAGGAAGACCATCTGTCAACACCCTCAACAAACAGCTGTTAATGCATCCATATAAGGACACAAGGTATCATGTATGGCTTCCCACTGGGTATGTAATTGATAGTCTACTCAACTACATGCTACCACTTGCACATGTACACTAGTTCCTGTATATGGACTACCCATGTACAAAGTACATGTTACTGTGTGTCAAGAATTTATGTGTACACGTACCAGGATGTGTTTGAAACAATTGTGTTTGCACACTCTGTATACAGTCAATTCTCATTTTTCTGCCACTGGTTTAACAACTAAAACATTTCCCAGTACCAATGTATGTGGTATGTACAAACACAATGTATGAAGTTAACCTGCCGAACTTGTTAATCCACCACATCATTTGAAAATTCGATAACTATTGAATTGATACAGATTAACAAGATATCACTATATGTGTCAAGTACTGGCACATACGGTACATACGTATATGAGTAGGTACCCCCCACCAGCCAATAATCACTATTATGCATAATATAATATAATATGCATGATAGCGTAGTTAATACAATTAATCCACCATTATAATTATAATAATAAAAATTAATTAATGTTAATTATTATTATCATAGTGGTGTTGCACGAGGTGGGGACATATACAACGAGCAATTAAAATGTGTTTCATATGTAAATATTATTCTGTCAAACTTGTTAATCAACCACATTTTAGTCTGCTTTTTGAAACAATATCAGATAATTTGCACATTGTATGTAACAATTGATGTATGGACATCAGGGTAGATTTCACAGCTGCAGATAAGAAAAATACCGTTCCAAAATTACTATAGTGCACATAACATGTGTACATATACATACGTATGTAGGTTTAAGTGCGTATGTACATAGGTATTATATGTACATATGCATTACAATTCGATCAGCATCATTTGCATAGATTCTGAGATTTGCAAGACTTTATACAATTCAGGTTTTACAGGTAGGTGTCATTTGTGGGTTCATAGAACACAACCGAATGTCTGTTTATGGACACACATTCATGCGTCTGTGCACTTTTGTGTGTTCAGGCTTACATCGGAATGTTCCTATACAACCTAACGTGTACACATACGTACATACATCAGTTTGTGTACGTACATACGTACATACATAAGAATGTGGCCGTACCAGTTGGGATTAGGATGACTAATGGATGACACATACCCCATGAAAGCATTAATATTTATAACCTAATGGAGCATGCAAACATGAGCAAAGTACACAATACCTAGGAATATACATAATATGAATATTACTCTTTCCCACACCTGAATCTACACACACACACACACACACACACACACACACACACACACACACACACACACACACACACACAAAAGAACATACACAACACAAATATTTTGTACAGTTAAACATATGAATATGTAAATATCTTATGGCAAGTGAGCACACGTATCAACACCTTTATCAATCATTATATTATGTATAAACAATACAGTAAACAGATTCAAAAGAAAACAAATACAAACATATGTAACATATGTCATAAATACATATGTAAGTACATTAAACAAAACCAACTCATAAACAACTTACAATAGAAAAGGTATAATATATTAATCTGAATAGTGACAATATCAATAATACAATGGGAAATTGAATAAGATGAAAAATGTTAAATACAGTACGAGAATGATATAAAACTCACACAGTGTTCGTGGACAAACTGCTATTCTTTTGTTTCCGTTGTGGAGTTGGTCTCCAAATTGTGATAGGAACTAAGGGTGGAACCGTGAGACGGGACTGAATCGGTTTGGAAGGGAAACATGACTGGAGCTTGGCGGACAGCCATCCACTGCTGGGGGACTATTTGGGGCATCGGCAAATAAGGCTGGTATGGCATCACTACACCGGGGGATGGAAGCATCGGAGGAGGACTGATTGGATCGTTGGACCACTTATCCTGGACCCATTCTCTGTGTCGAATCATTTTGTCACTAACTGAAACAATCAAATTTAGTATGGTCTTTTTGGAAGTGAGGTCCTTTTCCTGATTAAGGACTGCTTTGCTGAGAACTAGGAAAGCGTATTCAAAGGATAATTTTACCTGCATAAAGTTGTACGATCCTCGCGCTGTGTTCTCTGTTGGATTGGTAGGGTCCACTACACACAGAATCCCATCTGAAACGTTCTGAGGGTGGATCCACTGATCTTTGGGGAAATAGCCTCCTCCGTCGTGTACTCTAATGCCCGTTCTGACATAGTTGAACATTCGACCGTATAATTCAAAGAACTCTATGAGAAGTACTCCCAGGTTGGCATCCTCTTTGGCGGCATCTTTCCTCGGATGCACCTGTAAGAAGCTGACAATGAGCAGTATCAAGGTATAGGACCCAATGCCTCCTGTATACACTTCATTCAATCCACGCTCATTCAAAAAGTGCTTGATGACAAACATCAACTTCGGTAGGATTGGATAGGTTTTCGTAAACTCTTCTGTGACATGAGCACTGCTGAGTCCTGAGAGTGTATTGAAGCTAATGTCCACTTTCAACTTGGTCTTCTTGTGAATGAGTTTCACTATTGGCACTTTGGCTTTATCCAAGACTAGAATCGAGCGGGGTTCGGCGATTTCAGCCGCTTCTATTTCTTCCTTGAGAGTGAAGAGTGGAGGGAGACTGCTCCACTGTCCCAGGACCACTATATCGACGTCACTTGTAGGCAGGAACAGGCGGGTGTGGACGCTACCGAATACATGAACTTTGGCGAGAGGCCATTTACTTGAAATTATCGACTTTAAACTATTAATAACTTCGTTTCTCATGCGAATTTCGCATGGTTTCGGTTTGACGTACTCATAAAAGTCATTGACTTCTTCGTGAAGACCGAGAATATCGTATGAATAATCCTTTGTCTGCCATGGAGGGCTTCCTTCACGGCGGCCCTGTTTTTCGTCCTTTTTTGTCAAAAGGACGGGCAGGTTGATTTCGTTCGGGTTTCTCGTCTGTGGGGTGTCTCCGGTGACGGTGGTCCTGAGCATTCTCCGCCAAGTGTGAGAGGCTGTTTGTTCCTGGGCGAAACTCGTCTCTAGAAGGGTGTCGATTGTCGATGTCATGTCGAAAGGGAACGAGTAAAACCCTGGGGGCGTGTACCACGAAACAGTGGTCCAACTGGTTAGACTACGATACCGCTCTGCGGAAAACGCGATAAGCCGCACTCGATTATAGTCTAACCAGTTAGACTACACTACATCATAGTAGACTCCTTGGCTAGTGTTCACTCGATATTACTATGCCTAGTGTTGGTGGATTTTTCCTCGTTCTGATTGGCTTCGTGTATGACGTTATTGCCAGTACAGT